>PVIH01026186.1:0-19235 GCA_004025045.1 Sigmodon hispidus | reverse complement strand
GGGCTCACAGGGGCTCACTGGGGCCCACCAGGGCTCACTGGGGCTCACTGGGGCTCACGGGGGCTCTCTGGGTGCCATCTTAGCTTAATGGTGAGTTTCAGGCAAGAAAAGGCCATGTCTCAAAAACTAAAATGGATGGCACTGAGGTTGCTATAGCCAAGATTTACCTCGGTTCTCTACAGGCATGTACATGTGAGTACACGCACGCACACAGACACACACACACACACACAAAGATGAATAATAGGAATTTATAAATTCAATTACAGATTAAAACTAAATCAAAAAAATACATCAAGAGTCAGAAACAGAGTTACCAGATAGTCCCCAAGGAAAATACCCAGAACAGGAGTGTCAGACACCTAGACTGGCTTCCATGATTTTATTTCCAGCCTAATAGAAAGAGTACAGTTTCCATCATGACAATAAATGCATGTGGGAGGTTGTGTCCCTGAAACTATACCCATGAAATCTCAGCAATATGTCACCTAAAAAAGACCTGAAAAAATGTCACTAGTTGGCATGTGAACTGGCCTGGGAGATGTCTCACAAGACCTCATCCATACATAAATATAAGCAATTGATCTCTCCTGAGCATTGGAGAATTCGGTCTTCCCTGGGAATGTGGCCCCTAATTTGGTCATCTGATACCAAGTGGTCAATCCTAATACACATAGAGACAAGCAACAATAAATGAACTCAGCCAGTTATATTTGTATATTTATATGCATGTATGCATATGTGTGTAGATAGATAACAGCAATAATTACTGGAAGAGGCTATGAATTTGAGAAATGAATACACGGGAGGAGTTATAGGTAGTAAGAGGGAATAATGTCAATACCTTCACATATAAGTTATGTACATATGGGTAGACTTGCTGGCAGGTAAGACATAGTGTCTTGCCACTCAACAGGACAGCTTTTCATAAAACAGCAATTCTTCAGAAATGATACAGAAAATGCGAGCTGCCTGCAAATTTGTCCCAGACCCAAATATTCAAGAGGTGCTTTTGTGAAAACCTCACCCTGAATGAGGATCCTGGCCGCCATGTGTGAGCAGTGGAGAAGCCACTTCTGGATGTGGAAGAGGCCAGCCTGGAGATGAGACCATTGCCTTCCAGCTACCGCAGCAGAGATCAGCTCGTGTGTGTCCGGCTAACTCTGAGATTTGTTGGCAGAGGGATGCAGAGCTGAGGTGCACAGGATGCACTGGCACACGGTGAAAGAAGAGATAAACATGAGGGTCAGCTTGCACAGAGGCCAGGGGACCCCACGATCTACCATATGCCAGCCGGAGACCCAGGAGAAAAAGGTGGCATGCTGTAGTCACAGCCCAAAGGCCTGACAACTGGGGACGCTGATGGTTCAAGGCCATGACTGAGTCCCAAAGCCAGAGAACCAGCTGTTCCTTCCCCGGGGTGGAGAAGAGGGATTCATTCTTCCACCATTTCTTCCTCTTGGGCCTCATAAAAAGAAAGAAAAAGAAAAAATAAAGAAAGGAAAATGGAAGGAAAGCCCACTCCCTCTAGAGGAACACCTGATTCAGTCTTGATGTTGGGGGGAGAAAACTGGATTTTCCAGGAGTGGAGGCTGAACTAAGCAATATTGGGACCGTGGGACCTTGGTGGGGGGAGGATGGGGAGATGTGGAGAAGAGAGAATGACCTGATGTGGCGGGAGGGGGAAGAAACCTTAAATAAGGATATACAAGGATAGAAAATGTGACTTCTTTATTCATAATAATAAAAAAGAAAGAAGGAAGGAAAGAAGAGAAAAGAAAGAACAGGACCTTGAAGCTAGGGAGCTCTCTCTCTCTCTCTCTCTTTCTCTCTCTCTCTCATACACACACACACACACATACACACACACACACACACACACACACACACACACGCACGCACACACACACACAATCAAATATTGCATTCTCAAATGGAACACTGCCCCCTCTACCTGTCCCTTTGCATGTTGGACTTTCTCTGTGTAGAACAACTTTCTCCACACAGTGGAAGATATTGTTACCTATTACTTGGTTGGTTGGTAGCTGAGGAGAGAGAGTCTCACCATGTAGCCTTGGCTGTCCCAGAACTCACTATGTACACCAGACTGGCCTCAAACTCACAGAGATCCATCTGCCTTCCTGTCTCTAGTGAAGGGATCAAAGGTGTGCACTACCACACCTGGCCCAATTTGAGTTTTTTAACATCTTATAGGATCTGTTATCTGTCTAGGATAGACTCTGCTAATCTAAGCTCTGAGTATAATTTCAAATTGTTAGGGTTTCTATTCCCAGGAAGTTAAAGAAATGCCAGGAAAAGGAAAGATCTGGTAGAGGGGAATGTTCCCTAGAAAATAAGGCAATAGGAACTGTGAAGACCCACATTAGAGCGGTGAGTTCCCACCACTTATAATCCAAAATCAAAGTTTGCAGATTTGGAGTTAGGGGTACAGGAAATCTGTTGGGGCCACAAATATCCTTGGGCCCAAAAATCACTAAGGTATCAGGAATGTTAAACACACAGGAACCTCTTCTCAATGGAGGAAATAAAATACCTGTTTCCCCACCCAGAAAACTGGGAGTGGATTTTATTAAGGCCCTGCAGACCTTTCTGCTACCAGTAGCTGCAGACCTCACCTACCTTTTGCTGTAGGGTTGGGCTTCACCCAAATTCCCCAGAATGATTATTACAGACTCTCTTTCCCTAGACCATTGTCTTTATCTCCCAGTGAACAGGATCCATCCTTGGAGGAGATGTCACAGGTACTTTATAGCTTGCTGACCTCTCTTCTATTGGTCAGACACCACACTATATTCTAGGCTTTTGGCTACAGCACCACCCTTATGGTCACATGTACTTTGTAAAGGAGTCTCTATATAGTCATACCTTAAGCTTTATTGTGCTCCTGGAATTAGAATTATTGTTGCCTGGCAAACTTTTCCCAAATTGTACTGTGTTTAAGTCCCCAAAGTCTGATCCTGTGTCCATCTGCACAGGGTTACCATTCTTTTCTCTTCATGGCTTTGCTTTCCTTTTTTTTTTTTTGCCTTGGTGTTTGCCTGGAACTGGAACTACAGACAGTTGTTAGCTGCCATGTGGGTGCTGGGAATTGAACCCGGGTCCTCTGGAAGAGCAGATGGTGCTCTTAACCGCTGAGCCATCTCTCCAGCCCCGGCTTTGCTTTCCTAACTGGGTGCCTGCAGAGACACGCTCTTCCTTCAGAAACGCACATGTAGAAGCCAGAAGAGAATCTCAAGTGTCAACTCTCTAGCACTGTCCATCTTAAGTTTTTTTGTTTTGGTTTGGTTTGCTTATTTTTAAGATTTTTTTCCTCAGAGAGCCATATCTCTAGTGGCCCCAGGCAACCACTCACCCCAGGCCACTGAGGGCTATTCTACCCCTCCATTCTGGTTTCCAGGAGCTCTGGACCAGCAAAGCTCAAGGGGATAATTTATTTTGTTTTTAATCATGTGTATACCTGTATGTCTGGGTAAATGTATGCCACATATATGGGGTACCCACTGAAACCAGAGGTGTTAGATCCCCTGGAGCTGGAGACACGGGTGAGCTGAAGTCATGGGTGATTATAAACTGCCTGACGTGGGTGCTAGGAACTGACCCTAGGTCCTCTGAAAGAGCATTACATACTCTTAACCTCTGAGCTTTCTCAGAGGTCCTGGTGTTTATGTAGCAGAAACATTACCCACTGAACTATCCAGCCCCCAAATTTCCTGGGGTTTTTTTATTATCAAATTTTTAATTATATGTTTGGGTGTTTTAGCCACATGTATGTCTGTGAACCACCTGCATGCTTGATGCCCACAAGAACAGAATATGGCTTCAGATCCCCTGGAACTGGAGCTAAAGACTGGTGGAAGATGCCATGTGGGTGCTGAGAATAGAACCCAGGTCCTCACAAGAGCACCCAGGACTACTGAACCTGTAGGTCCTTCCCTGTTTTCTCTCTCTCTCTCTCTCTCTCTCTCTCTCTCTCTCTCTCTCTCTCTCTCTCTCTCTCTCTCTCATTGTGGTGTGATTTCCCATGGATCATTCCCCTTGGAGCTGGAGTTACAGGCAGTTGTAAGCCTCAAGATGTGGATTCTGTCAACCAAACCTGCATCCTCTGTGATTGCTAAGCAATCTCTCCAGCTTGCCAGTTTTCAGTTTCTGTATATTCCACAGTTGTCTTAAAGCTCACCTACATCTCTTCTTTTATGTTCTCGGTGTTCAAAGGAGTGCTTAGTGTGCCCACACTGAGCACCTAGTGGGTCCAGGTGGTCTTCAGCTCTGTGAGAGACCGGAAGAAGAAGTCCTTACTGCTTCCTGAATCTTCCAGACCCTCATACAGGGAACAGAGTGTGCAGCCCACTTGCAATCCAACAGGCAGAGAAGATCTTTGGTAAATGGTTAAGGGATGCTCCCTTCCAGGTTCCCCAGAGTCACCAAATGAAATGAGCATGGAGAATCTGTGTTGGAGACACAAGTCCACTCCACCCAAGAGTGAGTTAACAGCCAGCCTACATGGCCATTAAATCACAGAGCACACATTAAGATTCTGGCTGCAGCAGCAGAGGAGCACTTATCAGAGGTGAAGCTTCTGGAAATGCCATTTATCTTAATAGAGAGCTGCTGACACAGAGCAAAAAGGCAGAGTGCAGCGGGAGGAAGGAGTGCAGGTCGGGATTCCCAGCAGGGCGACCTGCAGCATGCACACTGCATCTGCCCTGTCGGAACTGAACCGCCTGCATCCGGAGGCACTGGATAACTGTGTCCTGGGACTTGGTTTGGGCCTGGCTCTATGCCAAAATCTTCCACAGGCGTCCTTCCGTCCTTCCGTAAGATCCTCCAGGGGACAAATTATCCCTACCCGGGACTGAAACGATGGCTTTTGCAGACGATCTGAGTTAGATTCCCAGCATCCTTGTCTGATACTTGAACTTCTGTACACGTGCATGCACGTGCATACACAGAGAGCGAGAGAGACAGAGAGAGATTTGCATAATTAAAAATAAAATAAACCTTTAAAATGTTATCTCTACCATTACCGGAAACATGGTCAAGGAGACCCACAGAGAGAGTATGTTGTGCTCAGAATCCAGACCCCACAAAAGACCACCAAGATATCGGGTCTGATGCAACAGCAAAGAGTCTCTTTATTGATGCGCTAGCTTGGATCCCTCTGTCCTTTCCTTGCAGCGGTGGAGTAGGAGAGACCCTGGGCAGCATGAGGGGTTTTGTTGCAGAGGGGTCCTAGGGCTTCAGAGCTTCTGGGTGGGTTACAGTCCTGGGATTGGTCCAAGCTTGGGCTAATGGTACCCGTTATGAATTCATTGGCTGCTTTGAATTCCAGGGATGTTTCAACATTTAGCAGTGCTGTTAAGGTTTCCCTAGATCAGCAGGTGTACCTGGAGAGTATCTATTCTGTTGTTAATGTTCCTTTCCCAGGAAGGGAATGTTTGGAATATCAGGTGTTTCCCTTATGTGCTGACTTCTCCCTGGATGGTGTCTGCTCACGGGCTCTTCCTGGAACCACCAGCAAGAGCTTTCATTAAGCCTGCCATGATAGCTGTGTGGTCAAGCTACTCTGAACCCCACAAGAGCATCTGAAGAGCCAACCACTCTCAGTCCTGTTGAGGAATCATTTGGAGATCTTGAGAATTCTTAGTCTTTCTCCATCTATGCTTTTGAAGACCTCCCAGGAGCTAACCAATTGAGCCATGCCTCTCTGCTACTGAGGAGATTCTTTTAAAGGGAAAACATACATTTGTTGCAGGAAGTATGTGTTCCCAAGACACCTGACTTTTGGTTCAGGCAATTTCACTAGAAGTACCCATAACTCCAAGGTTACGAAGCCACTGACTCATGCCCATCCCCTGCCCCCAAACACTCAGGACTCAACACTGGCTGCATCACTGTGTGTGACATGTCACTTAGACAAATATCCTGGGAGTTAGGAGGGATAATTAGCACGTTCATTAATTAGCGTGCCATTAGCGGTTTGACTGTGAAGGACAACCATTTGTCAACAGTCAGCAAGACCGTTAGGGCCAAGCAGTGACTTGAGAAAGAGCAATCCAGGAATGGCATTGGTTCTGACCAACTGCTATTTAAAAGCGTGAGGGCTGCTCAGACATTTAGCATCAATGCATTTCCATCGCCATGGCAACATGGGACCGCTCTGCCTGCCTGCCAGGGAACAGCATTCATGTGTCCTCCACACTCACCTCGGGGTTCAAGCTGCTATCTCATGGCATCTCTTTCCTTCACTTCTCTTGCAAGGCTGCCCCCATGCTCATTAAAAGACACATTAACCAGCATGTGATGGTGAGGCACAGGGCACAGAAGATAGGGTCAGCCCTAGGGAAGGCATGAAGATACAGACTTGGTCTACAAATACAAACTAGATATCATTACAAAATAATTTACTTTCATTTCAGCTGCTCAAAGAAATATTCAGATCAATACTGATCTAGAAGATAAACAAGACAAAAAGACCAGGCATATTTTGTTTTGTCACATGCCAATCTAGTTAAAAGAAAAGATGTCATTTCACATGTTAGCTGTTACCTTCGTAAGAGCTGCACAGGATCAAGCCAGACATATTCCTGGGGTAGACAGTTTCTAAGCCAAGCCCTGTACAGAAGAGCTGTTGGCCATGACTTTAATATTGATAGTTGCTTAAGGAGACCCATTCTTCACTGAGCATGCGCCACTGCTCTACTTCCTGTTCTCCAGTGGATGCCCCACTCATGCACATATGGGCAGCACTGTCTGCTTGTAGTGAGTTTTCAAAAAAAGACATAAAGTGAGGGAGCATGTTGCTGAGTACATGGAGAGAGTTGGAGGGGAAATGTGAATAGATATGATCATATTTCATGATATTTGTGTATCAAGTAATCAAAAAGAAATAAGAAATGTTGCTGTGCTGAGTCACATTGGTGCATACTTTTAATCCCAGCACTCAGGAGGCAAGGGCAGGCAGATCTGTGTGAGTTCAAGACCAGCCTGGTCAACAGAGTGAGTTTCAGGACAGCTAGAGCTGTTACACAGAGAAACCTCATCTTGGAAAAAAAATAGAGAGAAAATAAAAGAAGGAAGAAAGAAAGAAAGAGAAAAAGGTTGCTGTGTGGACTGTGCAAATCCAAGTTTCTGGCTTGTGTCAGATGACATCTGTAATGGAAAACTCATGTTCAGAAGCTGACACAATGGCCCCTGGTGATGTGGTGAAAGCTTATTATCAATAGTCAATAGCAGACCAACTTCCTCCAAGGGCCTCCAGTCATCACAAGAAGGTGACATGGCTCTGACTTAAAGTCTTCAGGGGCTGGGCTGATGTTCTCCAAAGTTGTCTTCCCAAGACCTCAAGAAGGTCCCCTGACACTTTAAGGCCATCATTTCTTTTTTTTTCTTTTTTCTTTTTTTTTAATTCCATATTTTCTTTATTTAAAAAAATCCCATATTGAAAAGTGTTGGGAAAACCTTAAGTATTATCTTCTGAGCCTCCATCCAGCCACCTTTTAACTAACAGTTAAAGTGAAATTGAAATTCCATGTCCACTTCTGCCACAGGAGCCCATGAAATCCAGAATGATCTGTTCAGGATCTTTGTGTATGTTTGTCCAGTGCAGTCAGCGAAGAGGAGCCATGTATACCTTCATGTCAATGGTCAAAAGAACATTGAAGGCCATCATTTCTATTTAGTCTTCAAGGCCCAAATAGTATAGCAACTTGCACATCGCAGCCTGGCCTTGCACGTGGCAGCCTGACCTTGCACGTGGCAGCCTGGCCTTGCATGTGGCAGACTGACCTTGCATGTGACAGCTTGACCTTGCATGTGGCAGCCTGGCCTTGTGTTTAGAGCCTGCATTGCTCTGGGGTCTCACTCAAATCCTGGCTGCTTTTTAGATTACTCAGTAACTGGATTGTCATTCCATGGTCAAATAAAGTATATGCTGCTCCTCAAATCTAGCACACTTTTTGGTCTGTGATAGGAGAAACTAGACGTAAAAACTTACTCTTTACCTTGGGAGGAATACTTTGCAGTGGCCTAGGACTACTGAGTTCCTGAAAATTTCCATAATGCAAGAAGACCTAAGAAATTTTATGTGATACAAATTCACCATGCATCTATCCATACAAAGACCCATACTATGTTCACAAAGGCTTTATTCAAAATTGCCCAAGCTGGGAACAACTCAAAAATTTGGGAACAAATAAATAGGTAAACAGATTGTGGTATATTCTCACTAAAATAAAATAGTAATAAAACAGAACAAACTAACATCTCCCCCTGGATAGATGACTCGAACCACAGAACCATTCTGCTGGTCCAAAGAAGGCAGACATAGAACACAGTGCTAGACGTTCTAAAGAAGAAGAAAATAATCTACAGAGAAAGAAAGCATGTCTGTGGAAGTCTGGAGCAGAGGCTGGATTGGTGGGATTCTGGAGCAGGGACTGGGTTGCCACTGAGTTGCCCGTGGGTACCACAGCAGAGAATCTTTTGGGAAGATCAGCATCTTTGTTTTGATGATAGTTACAGGAGTGTACACATTTGTTGAAATATGGCATATTGCATACTTAAAATTGGGTTTCTTGAGTCCCTGCTCTGACTTCCGTCAGTGATGGACTGCCTCCTAGAAGCTTAAGCAGAAATAAACCCTTTGCTCTGTAAACTGGAATTGGAGGCAAGGGTCGATCTGATTGCATGGTAAACACTTGAGCGCTAAGGAGAGCGTGAGAGCAGCTGATATGATAGGCTAATTACAATTTATTTTTGGCCAAAAGCTAGTCCTTGTCCTCCTCTGTATCAGATTTAATATCAAGATAAAAAGACAAAAAAAAGGCCTTTAGAATATATTGAAGTAACAAAACTCTCTTCTCTACCAGGGGCTAAGAACACTATCGGCTCCATCTGAGGCTAACAGCTGTGAGATTCATCTGTCTGCTCTAAATGTCCACTTAAGTTTCCTGCCCATGTACTTTAAAAATAACTTGATTTATAATGTTCTTTTCCTACATGAAGCTGCTTCCACGTTCGAATGTTGTACCTGGGGAAAGCTAAGAATAGGTTCCCAGGCCATGGTCATTCATATTTGGCTCCAGAATTTGAGGTGATAGCTCTGTGTACATTCGTGTGTGCATGCATGTGTATGTATACCTCTTTCGAGGGCTTTGGCCAAGGTTCTTCTCCTATCGACAGAACAGCAGACTAGCACATAGGCTCAACCCTAAAAGTATGACCTTAAGACTTCTCCCAGATCCTTGCTGAGCATCTCACACAAGACCATGAACTTGGTTTACAATGGCCCTCTCCTTACTTTCTGTGTTTCTGTGATCCAGTAGGGTTCACCTGAAGAACCACTCTCTGAAATAAAAACTCTAAAACTCCCTGGAATATATGGCCTCTGTAAAGATGCTGAAGTCCAAGTGCGCCTTAGAGAAGCCCATATCCGCAATCTTGGGTATGGCCTACTTTCTTCACGCATCCTCCCCTTCTCTTAACACTTATGCTTTTAAAATCTATATTTAAAATGACTTTTAACAAAATCTAACTTTGCTTTCATACTGGCTCATCCTGAAATTTTTTTCTGGGGTGAATCCAAAGATCTTTTTTTTAGTTTTTGAATGGAGGTCCCCAAAAGACTTAGGGAACTCCTTAGGCTGCTGTAGACAATGAGCTGGTGCTGTGGTGCTGTGCCTTCATCCATGTCAATCACTCCAAGGTCATCGAGGACCCAGGGGCTTCCTCCCTTCCTGTTCTTCCATCATAACTGGTACTTCCGCATTCACTTCACCCTGTTGGGGTAGATGGTTTGGAAGCATTCACCATTCGCTGCATTTTAGGGAATAAGACAGACACGTGGAAGAGGAACTTGTCCTCCCAGAGAGCTCCCCTGGAAGCCCCAGCTGCAGGCTTTCTTACTGGCCTTCCAGTCTTAGTGCCCAAGTGGTTGTTGTATGGCTATTGCTAGCTACAGAAAGGACTAGAACTCTATAGGCTCTTCACCAGGCACAGTACAGCCCACATGAGGTTTGCAGTGCACTGTGACTGGGTAGCTGGTGAGCAATTGTCCCAGACTTTTCTATAGAAGATACAAAGGAAATCTACCAGGGAGCTGGGGGAGGGCGGGGTGTCAGAAAAGAGGAAATGACATATTCAAACAAACATCATGATACTGTTGTGGAACTGAAAACCATTTCCATGTAGCTGGAAACCAAATTGCCAGTGTGACGGGGGAAGGAACTGGAGAATGACAGCCGGCTGAGAGAGAAAGTTCCAGGATGGAGGTGTCTCACAACTGGCTTTGCATCCTATGCTCCGACCACAGTGTGAAATGTGTATTGAAGGGTACAACATGGATGCTGGCTGGATGATTGATAGGAGAGAGAGTTTCTACCGTTCTGTAGGCTATCTCTTGGCAAGGCATTAGGAGATGTTCAAGGATTTGAGGACTGTTTGCTAACAGATCCTGCAAAGCCTAATGAGGGGTGGGAAATTAGGGAGAATAGTTAGGTAGCTGGATGAGCATCCGGAGCCTCAGCAGTCACTGAGGGTAGACTCCACCCCAACATGAGGGCGGCCATGATCAGCTTCGTATTATGTGAAAATCAGTTATATGACACTGCTTAAAGCCCACACCTAGTCTAAAATTACCTCTTAACATCCATACTATTTTTAATCTGCATTTAAACTGTTAGGTTCAAGCCCCCCCCAGCCCCCCCATGCCAGTTATTGGTGAAAATGTCCTTTACAGAAGACTTTGACCAAGTAAACAGAAGTCTAAATTTGCCATTCCTAAGGAACCCTGTAAGATGGGTTTCTACTGATCTAGAACCTCCCTTGATCTTCCCCCAGAGGTCAACTACCTGAGACAAAGTCAATCCAAACCGCCTGTGTCTGCTCAGAGACCCCCACCCAGCTGACGTGTATCTGCTTCTCTCGGCCCCGCCTCCATGATAGCCTTGGCATTTGATCCCTGTAACTTCTCTTTCTACCTATAGTTCATTGCTCTCACTGTACCCTTGATTACAAAAACCTGTTCTTGTAGGCCTTAGTGATACACCTTTAATCCCAGCACTTGGAAAGCAGAGGCAAATGGCTCTCTGAGAGTTCAAGGCCAGCCTAGTGAACCCTATCTCAAAACAGAAATCTTTTCTAAATGAACTCCTTTGTTTCATGGGAATTCGGTGTGAAATCCTTCTCTAAAGCAAACATCTAGTTTTCAGCATTACCTGAGCACAGGTTTCGGGAAGAGAACTTAGGCAGTTCAGGTGGTCATGTCTAACTAAAATCCTGGGCTGACGACTGTTGCTGGATTTTATTTATTTATTTATTTAGTTATTATACTCAGGCTGGGAGCCATCTCCTGAGAGGTCACTTTCCAAGCCTCATCTACAGTACTTGATCAGGGACCTTTGGGCTTATAAATAAAGTCCCCAGTGCTTGGCTGACTCCAGTTACTCTTGAACCTTTGATAAACACCATGGCCCACAAAAGTTCATTCAATAGTACCACTGTGCATAGAGAAATGGGCTGGTGCTGGGATGGAGGGTAGCAGGTAGAACAGATACATTCAGATTAACATGTGAAAAATGCCTATTGCACAGGAGGCCTGAAAGCCCCTCCTTCTAGCATCTTCTAAGGAAAAGAGCCTTGCACAGAACAAGCGAGGGGCAGGGCTCTGTAAAAGACCACACACTGCTGAGTGCTCTGGGGGCTCCTTCCTCCGCCACTAGCCATGTCCACTTTGGGGAGTGTTTTGTCCATTCTTTTTTTCCTCTGTGTAACAGCTCCTGGCTGTCCTGGAACTCTCTTTGTAGACCAGGGCTGGCCTTGAACTCATAGAGATCCACCTGCCTCTGCCTACCAAGTGCTGGGATTAAAAGAGTGTGCCTTCACCGCCCAGCACTTTCTCCATTCTTAACAACCTGTTTCTATTCCATACCTAACTTAAAGGGCATGGCTTCCTGTCCATCTCCTCCAGGCAGCTACAGGGATTTTCATTCAATTTGTACTGTACTTTTCTCTTAACCTCTAATAAAATTGTCCTAGAACCTCCTTTTGAGACCATTTATAAAGTCTTCTAATAATGAGAGTAAGAGCCTCAAAAAGGACCTTCAGTTTCCCCAGTAACAGTACTAGGGATTGAAGCTCGAGCCCAGCACTTGTTAGACAAACATTATGCCACTGAATATATCCCTAGGCTTCCTTTTACCTTTAAAATACTACCTCAGCTCACCTTGAACCTGTAATGCTCCTGCCTCATCCCACTGAGTAGTGAGCCATACAGGCTTAAGCCAATAGGCACTGATTAAGTAGACGTATATAAATGAATGTCTGCTGGAGGGCAGTGTTCAGACCTGTAATCCCAGCACTCAGGAGGCTGAGGCAGGAAGATGGCAATCTGGACCACAGTGAATGGGAGACTGCTGAAAGACCTTGTCTCAAAAAGCAAAAGAGCTTCTGTCTCCTAGGCCTCCCAGGAGAGAAGGGAGAGGAAATAAGATGCAGGATACGGGGTCTGGAATCAAGGAGCCAGTGAGCCCTATGCTGGGGCTGGAGCCAAACAGAGCTCCCAGCTGTGGGTTAGAGATGCAACATGCTTGGCTCATCTCCAGATCAAGCTACAGCTATTGTCACTAAGGAGCTGTGTGCCCATAGGAGAGAGAGGAAATAGGTTAGCAATGTGCTTCTGTTTCCAGAACAATGCTTTCAAGGGACAGACTACCCAAAGAACACAAAGGCTGTTCCATCTGGAGTCAGGTCTTTCTTTCATTAACAGACTGATGCTATGTTCCAGACTACCCAAAGAACACAAAGGCTGTTCCATCTGGAGTCAGGTCTTCCTTTCATTAACAGACTGATGCAATGTTCCAGACTACCCAAAGAACACAAAGGCTGTTCCATTTGGAGTTAGGTCTTCCTTTCATTAACAGACTGATGCAATGTTCAAGGAGAGAGAATATTTAGATTAACTTAGTTAGGCATTTAAATGTTCAGAAGTTAAGTTTCTTTCCTCAACAAATTAACTGGATCAGGCTGCAAAGACGGCTCAGCTATTATGAACATTGGCTGTTCTTCTGGAGGACCCAGGTTTCATTCCCAGCACCCACATGGCAGCTCACAACACTATGTAACTTCCATTATGGGTGATATTACTCCTTCTTCTGGTTCCCTTGGGTACTGTACACACATAGTGCACACACATACATACATATAAAACACTCAGACACAGAAAATAAACATAAATTGTTTTTAAAAGCCTGACCACATGAATAGAATATATATAACATTCAAGCATTTTTTTGTTCCTGCTTTCTTTCTGGATAAACTAGCTGAAGACATCACTGCTTGTGGTGTTAGATGGTTTTCATAACTAATTCAGGATGTGGCTAAATTCATAGCACTGAAATCATTTATTTGAACTTCCTGCTTTCTATATGCTTAATTGTCAGTTTTTAATATTGTATTAAAGATGAGTGTTTTTAATGTAAAACATTCACATTCTTTTATGCCTGTGATTATATTTTGTTAATTATTCCTAGATGTTGAGTTAAGTCTATTTAGAGTATATCTCGTGTGACCCTTATATGTTTGCTTCATTAGAAAGAAAAAACAGATGTTCTCACATATCTTGAAAGATGATACAGTTTTCATTGTATGTTAAGAACTACTTAGAGGGGCTGGAGAGATGGCTCAGTGGTTAAGAGCACCGTCTGCTCTTCCAGAGGACCCGGGTTTGATTCCCAGCACCCACATGGCAGCTAACAACTGTCTGTAGTTCCAGTTCCAGGCAAACACCAAGGCAAATAAATAAAGTTTGTTGAAAAAAAAAAAAAAAAGAACTACTTAGAAGTATAATAGGTATTAGGGAGGGTGGGGGTTGAGTTAACTGCAGCACCCAGCATGAATAACATTGAAGAATTCAAAGAAAATTCCTGGCACAATCCCAAATGCAAGCACATACACCAAAAGTATTTTCAAACACCAGGAATGGTGACTTATGTTTATAATTCCAGCACTCAGGAGGCAGAGACAGGAGGATTGTTGTAAGTTTAAAGCCAGCCTGGACTACATCATGAATACCAACCAGAACTTTATACCAATACCTGTCTGCATCAGGGATCCCTGGCAAGTGTCTCAGCTGCCTCAAACGTGTCCATCACATCTTTGCTCTAGAGCAGGGGTCAGTGATGCTCCACTTTCCTGTTGCTGCCCTTTAATACAGTTGCTCGTATTGAGTGGTGACCTCCCCCCACCGTGAAAGCCTGATGACTCA
Source organism: Sigmodon hispidus (assembly GCA_004025045.1). NCBI lineage: Eukaryota > Metazoa > Chordata > Mammalia > Rodentia > Cricetidae > Sigmodon > Sigmodon hispidus. Next base: position 4,954 of record PVIH01026186.1, on the reverse strand, counting down.
CCAGTTTAGAAAGAGGGTCATGACCCCCAGGTTGAGAACCACTGGTCTAGAGTAAGTCCATGAGCTATGCCATAGCAAAAGAGAACCCTGAGCTTGCTTGCTTGTGTGCTTTTCTTTATTTTGTGTGTGAGTCTTTGCCTGCATGTATGTCTGTGTTCGACATTCATGCTTGAGGTCTACAAGGTCAGAAGAAGGCATCAGATCCCGTGGAACTAGAGTTAAGAATGGTTGTAAACTAACATTTAGATGCTGGGAATTGAGTCCTGAGCTTTCAAAATCTATTCTAAAAATAGTACTTAATAAACAGTATTTGGCTCTTGATACTACCCTGAAGAACCTCACCATTGTGTAAAAGATGGCAGCAAACTGGGGTTCCATAGCTGTAGCAGATGACAAGCAGGAAACTAGGAGAAATAATAACAAGCATGGGGAGGGGGTGGTGGTGGGGGAATGCTCTTGCAGAGGACCTGAGCTCGGTTACTAGCAGCAACATCAAGTGATTTACAGCCACCTAACTCCAGGGACATCATCAGATGCCTCTAGCCTCCACATGCTCCAGCACTCATATGCAATGACACACATGAATATACATGATTAAAATTAAAATGTAAACAGACTGGAATACTAAGGTATTTGTGTTAAAATAGTGAGTGAAGAACGTTGACACTAAAATTAAGTAAAATAAAAAGCTTAAAACATGAGATATCAGAACACACATGAAATGCAACTAAATTCAGTCTTACACGTTGCTTTAATATTGGCAACAACCCCACATGAAGCTATTTTTGTCCTTACCTTGTAGATAAGAATGCTGAGATCAACAGAAATCACACTTAGAGCATGCTGGTAGTTGGCCTCCTAGAGGGACATTATTGCAGTAACAGCCATCACTAATAGCCATGGCATATTTTATGTGTGTATCATACAGTGAGCAGTTTATATCCATTTTATCCCTTAACTTTTACAGGTCTTCAAGCCAAGCTCCACTGTCACCATGCCGTAGAGAGGACGGTGGGTCTGAGAAAGCATAGGTACCGTTTGGTAACTAACTTCAGAAACAGAACTTGGACCCTGTTTGCTGCAAATCAGGAGTTCATAAGGCTGCACTGCACAGGGATGGGGTGGAGAGGATGAGGAGGCACAGTTAGAAGCAGAAACAAGGGTGTTAAGAAATTGCTGGAGGTGGGGGTCAAGGATGGATGCTTCTAAGTTCTTTGTATTTTGTTCAAGAATAAGATTAAAAAGGCCATCCAGATTTGCAAAGGGAACAAGGGAACTGTATCCAAAACAAAGGAGTAGAAATGATCAGAATCCACTGCCAGGGAGCCACAGGCCACAAGACTGGATACTCAGGAGTGCCAACTATTGTTTGGGGCTTTCTCCTCTGGGATGCAAGAGGAGGAGGAGGAGGGTGATGGGGGGGGCTCTTGTTTCAGTTGATACATTAGGCCACATGGTTGGTCTTCTGTCACTCATGTTCCTTCTCATAACACATCTGGTTCTAATCATATGCATGCGCACTTATGTATGGGCATGTGATGGTAGATAGGAGATTCTCCTTAAAAGTCCCCTTGAAGATAGAATTTTACCTATGTAAATACCTATGTATTACTGTGCATGCACCCAAAAATCAGTTCAGCTTGGTTCGTCTTTTCCATTTTTTGTACCCAGATGATATCTTTGAACAGAAACTATCTAAGATTGATGGTTGTTGGGGGTGGGATGTGTGGTGTTGCTCAGGCTTTATTTTGCGGGGTCTGCGGGCATACCACATAGGAGCCCACAAAAGATAGATTCTTACTCAGGAGGTCTGAGTGCAGCTCATGAGGCCCTGAACTGCATTTCTGATAAGTTGATGTCACTGTTCTGTGGTGCCTGTGTGCTGGGTACAGTCATGATTCTCACATGCCAGGGGACATTAAAATCACCCAGAGGGCTTTTTAAAAACCCTCATGCCAATCTGCATGTTATATGTAGCAAATAAAAATGTCTAAAGATGAGAGTCAGGCATCTTTATTTTCTAATATGTTCAGAAGATTCTGATGTGCAGACAACTTCAAGAAACGCTATCTATGGATCCCTGAACCTAAGGGATCCAAGAAGAAAGATTTGGCATTAATGTCATGGGGCTAAGAGTTCCTTTAGCGGCTTTAGTAAACCAAAGCCTGGGTATGGGCAGTAACAGGGGACCACACTGACCAACAAAAATCCATGTTACTTGATTAACAACAGGTTGGCTCAACAAGTTCAAGCTTGTCTAAAAAGATTGGAAAGTAAGGAAAAATGGATCAATTCACCTGATTGCCTGGTGGGAGGTGCAGGCAGACTCCCCAAACTCTGTGCTGTGGAGGGTCCTAGCAGGCACTCAAGAACAGATGTTCTCATTTGACTATGAATGGATTTCTTTTCTTTTTATATTGAAGGGTGGCCAAAGGGTGATCACTCTGGGTTTCAAAGGGATACTTGCTTGAATGTAAACTCTTGAAAAAGACCCTAAGGTCTCAAGAGGATTATGGAAGGAAATTTGATAGAAGGCTTTTCAGAAGATTCTAGACATCTGAACACATCATCATGGGAGGGCCCTTTCTAACCTTCATACAGTGACCTCCTCGGAGTTTCAATATTAATGGAGCCATGTGCAGAACCACAGCTAGCATCCTAGGCTACATCCCATGCTCTCCAGCCCACTCATAGGTCTGAGGTTTCTACTGCCTTCCTTCAGTGAGCGGTACTCATTGGTCCTCACTGAAAGTCACTCAAACACAGAGCAAACAAGAATGAGAAAAGGGGATGGGATTCTTGGCTCCCAAAGCCCCTGGATATGTCCATTATCTTCATCTTTACTCTGACCATGCAATGTGACACAATTATGCTCTCAGAGTCCTAGAACATCCATTAAAACAATAATAAAATTAACATTGATCCAATGTGGTAAATGTGCCAGGTACTATATGACTTTATAACAGTATCTTATCTGATATGAACAAAACCCCAGTAAGACCAGTTCTGTTACTCACTCTCTGTGGGGATTTGAAAGAAAGTGATCCCTAAAGGGAGTGGCACTATTTGGAGGGGTAGCTTTGTTGGAGTATATATGGTCTTGTTAGAGAAAGTGTGTCACTGTGGAGGCGGGCTTTGGGGTCTCATATATGCTCAAGCCATGTCCAGTGTCTCAGTTCACTTCCTGTTGACTGCAGATCAAGATGTAGGACTCTCGGCTCATCTTCAGCACCATGTCTGCCTGCATGCCCTGTGCTCCCCAGCATAACATAATGGACTAAACCTTTGAAATTGTAGCCACTCCAATTAAATGTTCTCCTTTATAAGAGTTACCATGGTAACGGTGTCTCCTCACAGCAAGAGAAACTCTAACTAAAACACTATCTTTCTACACATACAAAAAGGTAGGCTCACACAGCTGCTGTGACTTCGGAACAGACATAATCAACTTTAAAAAGCTTGGTTCTCAACACGAGATCTGTCAGATGTTAGAGTGGATGTGGCTGAAGCAACTGATCCAATGCCACATATCAACCCAGAGAAAGGACAGTGTGGAAGCTCAAGGAGCCCTCCACCATACCAGAGCCAATCACAAGAGAGTCTGGCAACCATTGCCCATCCCTCAGCAAAGGATGATTCCTTTTGGCCATGGCACAAAAGTTCAATGAGTGATGAACAAGTTGCCATGAATGGAGTCTCTCCAAATGGGGTCCCCCATAAACAGGGTCCTCCACAAATAAGGTTCCCCATGAAGTCAAATGAGTTGCTTGGTAAGTCCTGAGTCTCCCAACATGAACTGGGGACAATAAGCTGCAAGCGACATTGCACCCAAAACCCAGGGCATGATGGCAAGCTCAGAGGCATAAGTAGTCTTAACAAAGACAAGAAGCACTAGTCAAAATTTCCAGAGTCCAGAATCTTCTCCCATTGCAGGGAGACAGGGATGCTCTTCCCTTCCTGTGTGTCTTTTTCAGGAGAGAGTAGAGAGTTGCCAGGCTTCTCCCTCCACACATACTGAGATGTTCTAAACTTGCCATTATTCTGAAGATCCTGTCAAAAGGCTTTTGCCTGCAGGTTAACACATCCATCACTCCCTCTCAGTCTATGTGCTCTGGAGAGTCAGGGCAGGGAGTTTTCACCACAGGGGATCTTTCAGTGAAAACAGCCATTTCTTTCAAGACAGAATGGAACTTTTTGGGTGTATACTAGGGATCTGACCCCATAATTCAAAAACCTGCCTCAAAGGTAGATAGAGCTGAAAACAGATCTGTTACCATTCTAGCTGCCAGAAACTGCTGCTCAGAGTCGCTTCCCTTATAATTATTGTATGAGGACATAGAGCTGGGTCATGTAGGAGGCATGTATGCACAGCACACACAATTCCTGCACACAAAGCAAACACACACTCGGGCAACATCTATAAACACACATTCATCACAGCACTGATTACTTATGCATTCTCAAGGTTCCTCTGTGTATAAAGATTCCTCAAGTTAGAAGTTTCTAGATGGGCATGATGGCATGTGCTTGTAATTCCAGCATGTTGAAGGTCAAGACAGGAGAACCATGAGTTCGAAGCCTGGGCTATAGCAAGACTCTATTTCAAATAAAGGAAAAGATGTAGCCTGGAATGTAGCCTTAGTCAACCAAGTTCCAGTGGAAGGCCACACACCCAAGAATTTGTGATCAGTACAAGCTGGTCTTGATAGGGGGAGGGGCACAAAGTTGAGTGGGAAGAGAAGTGGGTGGATCTGGAAAGGGAGGAGTGAGTATAATTGAAATGTATTTAATGAAATTCTAAAAGAATTAATCAAAAAGAGGAGAAGGATAGAGAGTAACAGAAAGAGAAGGGAAAGGAGGCAAGGAGGAAAAAAAACACAGCAAATGGCCCATCACGATGGCGAGGGTGGTGATGGAGGAGGTGGTGGATGTGGAGGATGTGGAGGAGGTGGTG
>PVIH01026185.1:0-19239 GCA_004025045.1 Sigmodon hispidus | reverse complement strand
TTTTTTTTTTTTTTTTTTAGGTTTTCCATTTTAGTAGAGTATAGATTTTCAAAGTATGATCTGATAATTACCTGAATTTTCTGGGTGTCTGTTGTTATGTTGAAGGACCCTGGGTTCTAGGGCCTGACTCAAGCATTCAGTTCAGGTATTCGGCAGAGCACCCCCCATGAGAACAAGGAACTAAAAGTCTAAAAGTCTGTCCCAGGAGACTGAGTGACCCAGCCCAGATGGCCATAATCAACTCAGATAGGACATAATGATTGAACCAGTGATTAAAGTACCAGAAGTTCCAAGCAGAATAGCTGTGACCAACACCCGGTTTAAAAAACCCCCTAACCGGCTGACCTTAAGGCAACCCCATGATAATTATAGTATGACCTTTAAAGTGACCAATCATGTATTGCCCCAGTTGCTATGGTGATTTTATGGGTTTTAGCCTTTAAAAGAGATATGAGATTGCTAATTGAGGCTACACCCTTGCTCCTGAGGCAGGGAGAAAGCCTGCCTGTACAGACGAAGTAAATCCTCTTGCTATTTGCATCAACTGGGCTGGAGTCTGGGTTCTTGGGGCCCCCTTCCCGAGGATAGCACCCTGACACTAGGGTCTATCAATGTCTCCCTTTTCATTTCTGATTCAGTTAATTTGGATACTCTCTCTGCCTTTTGGTTAGTTTGGATAAGGGTTTGTCTGTTTTGTTGACTTTTCCAAAAAAACAACTCTTTGATTCATTGATTCTTTGTATTGTTCTCTTTGTTTCTATTGTCCTGCTTTCAGCCCTAAGTTTGATTATTTCCTGCCATCTCCTCTTTCTAGGTGAGTTTGCTTCTAGTTGTTATAAAGCCTTCAGCTGAATTGTTAGGTCTCTTGTGTAAGATTTTTCTTAATTTTTCATATAGGCATCTAGTGCTATGAATTTTCCTCTTAACACTGCTTTTATTGTCTCCCATAAATTTGGGTATGTTGTGAATTCATTTTCATTAAATTCTAGAAAGTCTTTGATTTCTTTCTTAACTTCTTCCTTGACCTAGAGGTGGTTCAATGTAGAGATGTTCAGTTTCCATAAGTTTGTAGGCTTTCTATGATTTTTATTGTTGTTGAATTCTAACTTTAGGCCATGGTGGTCTGATATGATACAAAGAGTTATTCCCATTTTTCTATCTATTGATATTTGCTTTATGACCAAGCATGTGGTGAATTTTAGAGAAAGTTCCATGGGGAGCTGAGGAATATGTATATTCCTTTGTGTTTGGGTAGAAGCTTCTATAAATATCTATTAAGTCCATTTGCATCTTAACATCTGTCAGAACCCTTATTTCTCTGTTGAGTCTCAACCAGACAGAGACTCAACAGAGAAATAAGGAGTTGAGGAGGTCTAATCTATTTGGTGTTCTATAATCTTCTTATATCTTTATAGACATTTTCTTCTTTAGGTTGGGAAGGTTTTCTTCTATGATCTTATTATTATCTGTGCTCTTGAACTGGCTGCCGCCTTCTTCTTCTTCTTCTTCTTCTTCTTCTTCTTCTTCTTCTTCTTCTTCTTTTCCTATTATTCTCAGGTTTGGTCTTTTCATTGTGTCCCAAATTTTCTGGACCATTTGTGTTATAACTTTTTTGGTTTTAGTGTTTTCTTTGACTGATGTATCTATTTCCACTATTGAGTCTTCCACTCCAGAGATTCTCTCTTCCATCTCTTGGATTCTGTTGGTTATGCTTGTATTTGTAGTTCCAGTTTGTTTCTTCAGATTTTCTATTTCCACCTTTGCCTCATTTGGTGTCTTCTTTACTGCTTCTATTTCAATTTTTAGTTCATGGAATGTTCTTTTTATTTGTTATTTTTTTTTCCTTTTTTGGTTTTCTTTCAAGGATTTGTTCATTTCTTCCAATTTTTTGTTTATATTTTCTTCCATTTCTTTAAGGGAATTTTTTATATCCTCTCTTAAGGCTTCTATAATCTTTATAAAGGTGTTTGTATTGTTGTTTCCGTCTGTTTCTTCTTCATTGTTCTGTTCAGGTCTTGGTGTTGTAGAGCCACCAGCTTCTTCTGGCAGTGCCTTGTTGTTCTTTATATTTTTATATGTATTCTTGCACAGACGTCTGCCCATTGCTTTCTTGGTTCACTCTTAGTCAGGTCTTAGTCAGAGTTTAGTCAGTTGTGGCTATAGGGGTTGTGTGTCTCCTGTCTGCTCTGGATATGGAATCTGCACGATCCCTTCTCTGGTCAGGATACAGGGTCCATGCAGTTCAAAGACTCCCATCTCTCATTCTGCTCTGAACACAGGGTCTGTGGGATCCAAACCCTCCTAATCCTTCTAATCCTATCAAACAGCTCTACTCCCTGGTGACCAAGGACTCATACATGAATTTATGAGAACCATTCTTCTTTAAACCATCACAAGGACAAAGTGAGCTGGAGGCCAAAGTTTCCCATGGGGTCTTGTGAGGGTGTAGGTGGCATTGATCATATGGTGTAAGAATTTTGAACAAAGGGATGACTTCTCAGGCATAGTGCGACATAGTCTAGGCCTGTGCATGGACCTGAGACCCAGGAAGATGAACAACACACAGTGGCAGATGAACAACAGGTCATATTGTCTGCCTTAGCCCTGAGTATAGGTTTGTGAAAGAGGAGAAAGAGAAACAAACAGGAAGAAGGGATGTGGAAGAAAGAAAGAAAAGGAGGGAGGGAAGGGAGAGAAGAAGGGAGGAAGAAACTAAAGATATAGGAGGAGAAAATCCAGGTTCCATGACTCCTTGGAAGCCATACTGACCTGTCAATGAAATACATTAAAAAGAGGTCATTAGAAACTATCAGCCCTTGGTTGTTGTCAATATTATGTTGCTTACTTGTTCAATACCTTGTATCTTAAAAATTTTCCCACCCCTCAAATTCACCAGATAGAGAATTGAGCTTCCAGCATGAGATCCTTGGAGACTATCGCCAACCATATCCAACCATGGCATGGCAGAGTGTCAATAAAATAACAAAAAAAAAGGGCTTTTTGAGGGAGCACATGACCCTGCAATCTGATTTCTCAATTCTCAAAGCTGAAACAACTGAGAAAATAGTGGCCAGGCTGGAATGAAGGAGCCAGAAGTTCTGCCTTCATTTTCTGAGTGTCTTCTCATTCATGTGATTCCCACTAGTTATCGGATCCATGTGAAAATTCATCAGCAACTAAACTGCCAGAACACAACAGGCTTTAGAGAATGGAGCCATGACAGATGATGCTATGTACCCTAACACAGGCTGTTAGTCACCAGACTCCACAACTAGAATAAACAGCATGCATATGAAATGATTAAATTCTCAGTCCAGACACATGCAAATATAATGAAATCCATGTTGATCAAAATGCAATTTAAACAGAAAGTATAAAGTGTAGTGGAATTGTGTTCAGTTCTTCTGTAAATAATTGTCTCACCTACTGGTTTAATATAAACACAGATTGGACAAAGGCAGACAGACTGAAAAAACTTTGGGAACATCTCAGAGCTGAGCAGAGATTCCACAGAGACATGACAATGAGACGGCAGCAGATTCAGAGGAAAGAAGCTGAAATACTACTCTGAGGAAAGGTATCGAGCTGCGTGGATGAGCAAGATAAGAAAGATAGGCTATTTTAAGGGTAAAGAGTTAGAAAGCTATATGCATGGGCCCTAAGTCAATCATCATAAAATTAATATAAGCACATGTGTGATTCTGTGATTCTATGGAACTGCCAGACTGCCAATCAAATCTCTGGTCTAGACCCAAAAGTCTGGACCAGAAACCTAATGCAATAATAAAGTATGTGGAATGAAACAGAAATTAAAGAACCACTCATCAAAACTTGTATCCAACATAAGATGTTGTAAGGCAGCTTCTAAATAAAGTAAAAAAAAAACAACAAAACTTAAAATGGCAAAAACATACAAAATAGATCTACAAGCAATATGAGAAAGTGATCAGAATAATAATAAATTTCTTCAAATATATAACTTGCAGGATACAGAGATGGCTTATAAAATGATTTCCAGGCAAACATGTGTACCAGAGTTTGGATCTTCAGAACTGGGCAGGTATGGAAGTCCACCTATATAATTTCAGCACTCAGAAAGCAGGGAAAATAGAACTGGCCAGCTATCCGTTCAACAACAACATAAAAAACTCTGCAGCAATCAATAAAATAGAGACCAATCAAAGAAGATCCCAGCATTAACTTTGGCTCTCCACATGCATAGACAGACACTTATACACACATATGTGTGCCCACACAATGCACATGTGGACACACCAACATGCATGTACAATACAAATCCAAAACAAATAAAAGTTTTAAAATTATATATATGTATACATATATATATATATATATATATATATATCAACTACCTTACAAAAAATGACGTCAAGAGGAAATAAAGCATTTAGATAGTAGTATAAGTGATAAATGAAGTTCGATTGGTGCTGTAAATGCTTAACTGCCAAGGCAATCCTGACTGAGGAAGTTCTATAGGTCAGTATTATCAGTCATATCCCTGATTCTCAGCTCACAGACTTTCTGAAAATACAAAATTATGGAGTCACTCCCAAATACATTTTTATGAGCTAAATTAGCAATACAATAAAAATCAGTTGGGGAAATAAAGAACATTCTTCAAGCTAATTAACATACTATGAAAATTACAAAAATCTGACCTTCCCAGAAGACAAGATTTCTAATTAGTATGCTGAAGAGTCAAGGAATCTAAATGACAAAAAAAAGAGATAAGTTTATTTCATAAAAGAGAAAACATAATAATCTCATTTGTCAGATACCTGGGAATTTCAGTGAAAGGATCCTAAAATAATTTCACAAATTAAAAAAAAAGTTAGTAATGATGATATCCTGTCTTTAAAATTTACTGATCTAAAAATAGTAAAGGATCCATGAACTGATAATATTTTTAAAATTTAATAAGCAATGAAAAACTCAGGAATAACAAATTTTTCAGATTGCTTTCTAGAGATTTTAGATATTTTCTAATGAAATAACACAAGATAAAACAAATAAATTATAATAATCAATAAGAAAAGAAAAAAAACTAGTGGTTACTTAACCTAATAAAGCCAAAAAATCTATGAAGTCACTTAAAATAATATCTCAGAGATGGTAGAACAATAATAACATTAACATGTAACCATAATTTTCTTTCCATATAATACAAGTAAACAGAAAAGACAACTGCTATTTAAAGGGATTTAAAATACTAAGATACTTAAAAAATAGTAAAAAATAGATAATTCCCACATATATTACAGTAGGGCTTGAAAAAGCAAAAGGGTTTTTAATGTAAATACATGAAGGGGGTTACTACAGAGGAAATCACCATTATAAAGAACTTTATTTTCTCATGTTTATTTATATAATCAATACAGTTCACACCAAAATCTCAACTTCTGGGCACTGAAACACAGCAAATTTCAAAACAACAAATTCACAGAGCTGGCAAGATTTGTGCAGCAGGTAAAGGCACAGATGTCTCACTGAGAACTCAGTGCTCAAGCCACTTCTCAGAATATTGACCAGTTAAGAGCTGCTGCATTGAGAACTACCAACTGCAGAAAAAAGGCTCCCTGGCCCAGGCTGATGGTGGCAATGTCCTGTGGGTATAAACATGGATGTTTAGAAGGCATTTTAACAATCTGTCCATTTAGCGGGTCAAATGTAGTAGTCTATTCAAACCTAGACATGAAGACTTCATAGACCTTTGGCTTTTGATCAGGTTTACAGAACCAATCATAAACATCCTCCTGTGGATTAGTGTCAAATCCTATCAGAAACTGATTTGGTTAACCCCTTAACTTTTATGCCACTATTGCAAAAACTCTTACTTGCCTGTGAGAGTGAGGTCATTGTAGCATGCATATATCACCGAGGGGTAATCTGCATGCAGATGACTTTTCTCCAGCAGGCGGCAGAGCACCTTATGACACTAGAAAAGCTAGCCTGCAGAATGAAATTTTTCAGGTTAATTCCAGGTTATTTTTTTCTGCCCTGCAACCACAATTTATTATGCCTGCCTTCAGCTTTCTGACATACTTACTGAGTATGGAGGAAATACAGAATGAGTATTAGAGAAAGATATTTAGAAATAACAGTTAAGGTCATGTGAGCAGTTGAAGAAATGAGAATTATAATTGACATGAGTGTTTCTATACTATCTCACTAAAACTGTGTTTGTTTATATACACACTTGTATTAAGATGTTATTTGTGTTTTATTTCCTTTATAATGTAACTACATCATCAATTAAGATGTCAATGTTTAAATCTATATTATTATATTCAACTTTGATGACACTGAAAGACTAAGTATTCTTCTGAGGACATGTATTCTAATATATGCAATATATTTGTGGTTTACATGTAATAGTGACATCATGTTAGCTATAATCATGACATTTATTTGGAAATTAAGCATGCTCTAAATGTGTAACAAGTTGACAAGGGCAGACTTACAATGGCTAATCTTGGTTGTCAACTTGACTTTATCTGTAATCTATTAAAATCCAAGTTGCAGGACACTGGTATGATAGATTTTCTTAATCAATTGTTTAAAACTGTAAGACCCAACCTAATCTAGGCTACACATCCTGATGAAATTCCATATAAAAGGGCAAGAGAATGAGGAAATATTGGGATTTTTATTTTTGCCTGTTCACCCTTACTCTCATTGGCAAGTCCTTCTGTTCTGCTTTTGAGACATTTCTTCACTGGAATTAGAATAAACGTCTTCAGTGTTCCAATAGGGACTGAAGATAGATTGTCACGGATTTTCCAGAAATCTAGTCCCATATAGGAACTATAACACCTAGCCTTGTAGATCAAATAGCTACTGGATTCTTAAACTTTGTACCATGAGGTAGCTATTTGTGAAATACTCAAACCATACCCTATAAACTAGTCTACTAAACCCCTTTAATATTGATTTATCATTTATTTAAACTGTTTCTTTAGAGAACCCTGAGTAATATAAGCACTAGTGATGGTAGACAACCAAAAACAGTATCCTACACTGTTTTTTTTTTGTTTGTTTTTTGTTTTTGTTGTTTTTTTTGTGGGTATTTCTAACCAATAATGCAGAAAGAACTATCCTAAGCCTGGCAATAAATTTTCACTTAATCATCTATGCCTGATAAAGAGTATGCTATCCACCCATGCAGCGTACATGTATTCAAATTCCTTTTTAATTATATTTTTAAAGATCTTAATTGTTTTTACTAGTTATGGCATGTTATATCATAGGGAGGACGGTTATCAAATCTAGATGGCTAAACCTAGAGAATGACCCTGACTTCCCACCCAGAACAGACACCAACTCAAGGTGGGTTAGGAGGTCAGTCATGAAAGACAAACCTCCCAACCTTGCAAATGAACACTTTACCAGCATGTGGAAATGGAAGGTCTATCAATCAAGATGACTCAAATGCAAATTATTGGTAGAAAAATAATAAATTCACCCACATACATGGAAGATGTCTGACAAACACAAAGCACCATTAGGACAATGAGCAAAGACAAGCAGGCCGCAGTGGAAAGATAGCATTTATTATGCATGGGAGAGATAAATCACCAGATTCTGGAATTTATACAGAATTCCCATAGATCAAAGGAAACTTTTTAAAAGCTGAGTTGACAAATAGGCAAAATTCAAATGAGCAATTTGTGGAAGAGTATGTTCATGGCCATTAAGCTTATGAGAGTTTCTCAATCTTCTTTGTAACCAACAAATGGGAAAATTTGAAGCTATATTTCATATCTCCCAAGTTAATACATCTGAAAACAAGAAGCTACACCCCAAGGACAGGAACCCAATTTGCAACAGACACTTTGCAGGCATGATTTCTACCTTCTGTGGTGTTTGAGTTGAAGTGTCCCTAGAGCCAGAGGAGATAGAGACAAGGTTAACAATGATTCTGTATCACAGTGGCTTTGTCTGTAATTGTTTGTTATGAGACAGGATTTCAGGATAATATAAAATTTGAGATCCTCCTGCCTCATATTCCAAAATGTTGGTATCACAGATGTATGGCACCAATCTAGCCAAGGTTCTTTATTCACTCTTCTTAATAACAAATATCTGCAATAATGTCAAATGCTCATGGTATGGTAGATAGGTACAGTATAAGTTTTCATAATTCAGTGCTAAATATACCACACAATGCCTGCTGGATATTTATACACCAAAGTGGATGAGTCAAAATAAACAAAACTTTGACTGAAAAAGATGAGGAAAGAGAAAACAGTCTTGTCTAGTCATAAAGAGGATCATAGGACATTGCAAGGATTTATAGTATTGGATATTTTGTATATTTATTGAAATTCCCAGAGAGTAAATGTTCCGGCAAGAAATTACATACAGCCCCTAGAGGTCAAGGGATAAAGGATCAAAAACCAAGGACACGGGGATTTCAGAGAAACTAGAAGCCATGTTCGGTTTCTGGACCTTGTTGTGAGTGTATGCCATCACAAGGCTAAGGCATTGTCTTTAAAAGCTAACAGATTTACTAACCATCATTTTCTGTCTGTCATTTTAGGCTTCCTTTCCTTAGTTAATTCTACCATTAGGTAGATAATTGTAAATCTCTCTCTCTCTCTCTCTCTCTCTCTCTCTCTCTCTCTCTCTCTCTCTCGTGTGTGTGTGTGTGTGTGTGTGTGTGTGTGTGTGTGTTGGAATGTGTAGGAGGTCATGTATATGTGTATATGCATACATATGTAAGTCTGAAGTTGATACTGGAAATCTTCCTGTAACTGCCTTCCATCTTTACTCTTTTGAGACAAGGTCTCTCAATCAAACTCAAAGCTCACTAATGTGACCTATTCATGATCATCTTGCTCCAGGAATCCTCTCTCAGCATTTCCATGGATGTCGGGGATATGGATCATGGTCTTCTTGATTACTCAACAAATGCTTTAAAGCTCATATCTTCTGCCCAATTCCTCCAGTTGATTTGTAAAATCTTTCCCCACTTAACTATGCACTCACTGACTCTCCTTGATGCTGCTCCTGTCTGTGACCTCTGACCTCTGACCCCCACAGACTTAGTAGTATGTGCCATACTCCCTTGAGTATCAGAAACTCCCCCATGTTGGTATCTTTCCATGGCCGCCCACTCTTCTATTATTGGTCCCATCTACAGGAGTGGTTCTCTTCAGCTGCCTAAACCATCCCTGGATTTCCTATTGCCCCACACTAATACCCAGCTGTCTTCATGTGTCAAAATTTCTCCGTATAACACAGTCTCTGACGTCTGCAGTTAGGCAGCCTGCCTTCCTGTTTATTTTAAACTCTTCACGAGCAGGCAGGCCTTTGTTTGGTTCTCAAAAGCCCCACTCCTTGCTTCAGTCTGTCCCGTGGCTGTTTCTCTCTTTGCCTAGCTAATTTTGGCTCATTATTCAGGTCTCAGATTAAACATCACTTCTGCAGGAAAGCCTTTTCTTAATCTCCAATGTAATTTAGATCAGCCTGATATAAGGTCTTATAGCATCCGACACTTGTTCCTAGGAACCCTCTTGACAATTGTAATTACCCATTAGATTGTTTTCCCATTAGATTGCCATGCCATATCTCACCTGGACCCGTCCAATAACCTCCCACATGTGGTCCCTCCTCTCTGACTGCCTCCTGACTATCCATTTAACACAGTAGCCTGGTCAGCCTGACACAGGCCATCAAGTAGAACTCATCTTACGTGGACAGTCCACTTATACACAGAGGACAGAATCCAAGTCCTCAGTGCTGCCACTTGCTTACTGTGATCACTGTACTTTTGATCACCTGGTCTCTTTGGTGCTCTCTAGTTACAGTCTTTACACATGACACTTCATAAGAAGGTCAGCCACTTGCATTCCAATGCCATGTTTCTGTACTTGCTATGGGAGACTCCTTCCTCATCTCTAATTTTACTTAAATGAATGGTGGTTTCTCTTCCCCTGTTTGGTTCTACTGATCTGGATAGTTAATAATGCCCACTCTTGGCTCTATATTATATGCACAGTCTCCAACATCAATGAACAGTTGCAGAAAATCAGATTATGCAAGCACAGTGTTAGAGAGATATAAAAATATGGATTTTTGCATAGAACAAGTAGAATCCCAAGACACAAGTGGTATCAGAGCTATGGTCAATCTTTGCTGTCTGAGTTTATTAACTTATAGGATGTGAAACTCTTAATGGACAAAGTCACAATTAAATTGAACTGGGGGGAATTTGCATAAGGACTTCCCACTTGCATCCCCCAAATACATATATAGAGACTACCTGCTGCTAAGATGGTTCTGTGAGATGGAGTCCTTGGGAGTAGAGTAAGCAATGAGGGTGGGACCTGGTGGATAACAGAACGCAATGGGTTTGCATCTTAGTGAGCCAAAGTTGGTAAGAAAGACTGGAAGACAGAGAATGGAAAGCATCAGGTAAGGAGGGCTCAGGGAAATATTTTAAAAGCAGAGCCCTGGAGAAGAAAAGCATTCTAAGAGCTCTATGCAGGTATCTGCATGTGCTCACAGACAGATTCTTGGGCATGCACAGTTAAAGTGTACACCTGTGAGCATGCTCATTTAAGGTGCATATGCCTGAGTTTGCTTCCCAGATGGAAGGAGAAGTGTGTGTCTTTTACCATCAAGGCACAAGGCCATTGTCACTATACTCTGTTCATTTAACTCTTTTGGGAGGTTTGTTGGGGAGGATTTGTTCTTTCATGGGGGGTTATTTTGTCTTCTATATTTTATATATGATCCTGAGGTGTTAAACCTAAATCATACAACTGAGGTTTTCCTAATAAAACTTCTTTTATTAGATATTTGTATGACTCACAGTTTTGTTGAGTATCTGGTACACTATTTAAACAGTTCAATTACATTTAATGAAAATTCCTAGGAAGAAAGTTCTGTGAGAAAGTAATTTTAATTTTACTTTACACGCATAAATCCTGTATGTGTGTCAATGTACCATGTGCATGCAGTACTTGTGAAGAACAGAAAAGGTATTGGGTTCCCTGGAAGTTACAGAGGGCTATGAACCACTGTGTAAATTCTGAGAACTGAACCCAGGTCCTCAGGATAAGCAGTCAGTGCTTTTAACCCCTGAGCCAACTCTCCAACCTTAAGAGATCTATAGTTTTGAAAGCTTATGCATACATCAACATATTTGTGTAACTTCAGTTGACCAATTATGTTGCCATTAACACAGGTAAATTACCACTTCATATTAGTGCATAAGTGGGAGATTATTTGCTGCTTAATCAACATGAGAATATAATGGTTTACATTCCTCTGTGTGACTACAGAGTGATGCAACTTCAAGTATCCTTTTACTTACTCTACTTTATTAATTACTAGATATTTATTTTAATCTCCTGATGCTTTAATTAGACTCTGACCAAATGCAGTTTAGGGAGAGGAGGGTTCACTTGGTTTATTATGACATCCAAGTGACTGCCCATCACTGGACAAGGTCAAAGCAGGGACACAAGGAAGAAGTTGATGAAGAAACTATGGAAGAATGTGATGTGCTGATTTACTTTTCGGCTTGTTTACAAGCCCATGTTTATCTAGCTTTCCTACGTAGTCTAGAGCCACCTGCCTAGGTATGGCATCTCCCATAGTGGCCTAAGTCCTCCTGTATCAATTAACTGTCAAGACAATTACCCACAGACATGCCCACAGGTCAATCTGATCAGGGCATTCCCTCAACTGAGACTCTCTTTTCAGGTAACTCTAGACCCTGTTAAGTGGACAGTTAAAGCTAAGTAGTACAGTTTAATTGGTTAAGAAGATAACAGGTTAGAATTTGCATATTAGTACCTAATACAACACACAAAATGAGTGTTACAAAACATCACTCAGTGGAGTTTTTTCTTCACAGTAACATATTTAAATCATTATAAAACTAATGAATACTTATAATTAAAAATGAATTGACTTAAAAGACATATTTATTTCTAAAACTGGAAAATAAGAAACAGATGCAACTGCCTGGCATATTTATTTTTATTGTTTTTTATGTTTTCTTTATTGAGACCCATGAAGAAAAAGAAGAGAGGCACCCAATATATCTAGAAACAATTAAAATGCACCTTTCAAGGAGACAAACCCCTACTCATCTGAATAGTGTCAGAGGCATGCTCACAAGTGTTATTGGATGGGCATTGGCCTGGAGGAGTTCTTTAAAAGCCATAATTAGGAGCTAGCACATTTTCCTTGCACAGTTAGTATAACACTTCCATGCTGTGTCAGGCTATATACAGTCTTTCGCCTTCACTATCATGGTCAGAATTTCCAATGACATTCTAATCACTTTTACTGAAATATGGCTCTTACAAACTACTGTATATGATGTACATTTTTATTTTGTCATATTTGTCCAAAGTCTATTTGAAAACTTAAGAAATTTAAAAAGTTTGAGAAATTCTTAGGATATAACTGAGCATTCCAAACTAGCAAACATACTGCAAGCAAGTTAAGAGTTGATGTCATGACTGGAACTGAGGAGCCTCTAAGTTCTTCTCTTCTTTTGCCAAAGAATAGGAGCTGCTGTCCTTTGTACCTAGAAGTCTGCAGTCTGTATTCTGATACTTTTCAATAATCTGATATTGAAATATCACCCCACTAGTGATGCTTATGGTATGAAGGCAAGAGCATAAATAAGTATATTTAGATATTATTGAGAACTGTACAGTAAAGTGTACTATCATTTGTACTATCATTTGTGAATCATTGTTCTTCTAAGTTACATACTGCCTGGGAGAACAGGTGTTTTCACATTGGCTCATGCCTACTCATTAACAGCTCCTGGAATTTAGTAGCAGTAGATTTTCAGTTTCTTTAATAAATTAGAGAGTTCTGAAGCTGTCAGATAATACATGGAACATGTGAAAGATGGGGACAATCATAAACTTGTACACAAAGAAAAGCAACATAGAGAAGGGGAATGTAACTTTGGAGATAGTGAGCATGCCATATTTAAGGGATACCAGGTGCTCATGGCAAAAAAAAAAGTGCAGACTATGATTGAATAAAAAGAAACACAAAGATAAAATGAACAAGTGTGACAGTCCATCTTCATTGTCACCTTGATTGAATTTAAAATCATCAGAAGACATGGTTCTAACTGTAAGAGAATTTCCAGAAAGGTTTTACTGTAACATCTAAGAAGGAAGACCCATGCTGGGTGTGTGTGGCACCATTCCATAGCTGGGCTCAGATGGAATGAAAGGGAGAATCAAATTCAGTGCCTTCATTTATCACCTCTTCATGCTTCCTAACAGTGGGGACCATGACCAGCTGCCTCCCATCCCTGATGTCACCACTGGAGCTGCAGTTACCACCACAACTTTCTTGTCATCATGGACTATGCACTCCACCCAGAGTCAGAATCAATCCTTTCTTTCTCAGATTGCTTCTTTTGTGGTGTTTGTCATGGCAACAACAAAGTAATTAACACAACCAAGCATGACAAGAAGATTGTGAGAACATTAGGCTCCTGCCATGGGAACTTTTAAGAATGACTTGGCTCTTAGGCCAGCCTGAGGCCATTCTGATAAGTCTCATCTTTGGGAAGATGTCATCACTCTATGTCCTGAACTTAGCTTCCAATGGGAAGCAGGACATTCATAGTCCCAGGGATTCCCCATCTGTGAGATTAGTACCTATTGCTCAGTCTAGACCATCTATACTACCCATGTAAGTTACACACATGTACATGCAGCCCCGTGGACCTCCAGTTCTTGAGACCTGACAGTCACTTATTCTCACAAAGAATACATCTTCCCCAGTATGAAACATTTCAAAAATTGACTATCCATCATCCATGGTGTCAATTCTCTGGCTTCTTGTTCCAAAAGGAAGAATTAACTTTTTTAAAACTTACTTGAGTAGATTTTTCTTTACATTAATCTTTTGAAGAGCAGTATCTGTAAGTTGTGAGAAAACAGGGAACCCACAAACCACAGTATAAACCCAATGGATGAGAAAAAATCAACCTCAGCCCTTGTTCCCACTCTAGCAGAGAAAAGACTGAGCATGTGAGAATGTTGCTGGCTCAGCCCTTTGATGAAACCCACAGCCTGGCCCTGCTCCTGACCTCACCTATCTTGAGGCCCATTGGCTCTGGATCATGGCCTAGAGCTTCTGTTTTGTGTTTATAGTCATTGCTGTCTGCCCATCCTGACTGTGTCTGCTCTGGCTTCTGGAATCTTGAGGTTAATTCTTTCACATTTCCCCTCTGCCCTAGAATTGTTGTGTCACATGGTAGGTACTCAGTAATTACTGGATGTACACAGAAACCTGGACCAGTTTCAACACTGGCTTGTTTTCTGTTTCCCAAGAACAAACTACTTGTCTCTCATGAGGAAAGCCATTAATCCCCATGAGTTCCCCAGGGAGACACGTATAACACTGCATGAAGCTGCAGGCCACACTGAGGGTTGGGGGTCAGGGGCAGTTCTGTTCATGAGTGAGTGTCCATTAGCAGCTGGCTAGACTCCAGGAAGAGTGCCTTTCACTCAGCTTGGGTACAGAAAACCGATCATTCATATGCTTTTTCAGAAACAGCTGGGAAGGGGAGAGGGGCTGCCAATGGGCACTCAGCACATGTCTGGGCTGTCACAAGTGACTGCTGCTCTGTTGTCCCTGCCAGAAATAGAGGCTCAAGCTAAGGGCTCAGTCACTTTACACTTAATTTAGTTTGGGATATTTCTCCTCTATGTATGTAGGCATTTGTATGTGTATGTGTCTGTAGTCTGTGATGGTTTGAATGATAATAGCCCCTATAGACTTGTTTATTTGAAAATTTTGACACCAGTTTGTCATCCTATTTGGGAAGGATTAGGAGGTGTGGCTTTGTAATCTCTGCCTCTCCCTTTTCCCTTCCCTGACTCATGCTTAGTAATCAAGATGTGAGACCTCAGTCATTGCTATAGCACAATGCCTGCCTTCCTGTTACCATGCTCTCATGTTACTATGATGGTCATGGACACTGACCCTCCAGAACAGTGAGCCCAAAATCTAAGACTTTTTTGTTTTAATAAATGCTTTAGTCATTGTGGTTTGTCATGGCAACAGAAAAGTAACAGAAGTTGGTAGCATGGAGTGAGCTGTTGCTATGGCAGCCTGACGATGCCATCTTTCAGAGGGATGTGGAAGACTTTCAGACCTTGGACTGTGAAAGCTCTGATATACTTATCAGACCATCCTAGTAGGAGCTTTGAAGGTAACAGAACTTTTCCAGGGACTAATACTAGCAATTGGCCCAGAAACCATCCTTGTGATATTTTGGAATATGGCTACTTTCTGCCCTGGTCCTAAGAATCTACCTGTAGCTAAACCGAAAGGTTTTGGACTGATTTCATTGGCAGAGGAGATTTCAAGACCCTCCCCCCATCTTAACTTTTTTTACTACTTATCACTTTTATGTAATTCTACAGTGAATAAGAACAACTGAGGCAAAATTAATATACAGTGTAAGAGGGAGAAGAACACTAGGAAATTATGCTGAAGCTAAAGGCTTATCCTGAAAGAGGTGAGGAGAAGACTCATGAGCAATGGGATAAAGGAAGTGGTGCTATCAAGGCAAGGTCATAGTTAACCCTGAAATTTCTGAGAAAAAAAAAAAAAGGCCTAAGGAATTTTCTCTTCCTGAAGAGCAGCATTAGGTTGAAACTTTTAAAAATGTAATTCAAGATGGGAGTCAGGCTCCATTTCAACTGGGCAACTAGATTTGATAGCATGGGCCATGTAGTTTTGGCTTTAGAGTTAGAAGAATAAATGAGTAAAGTAGTTATGGAATCTTCTTCCACGCTTAAGAAAGCCACTGAGTCCAGTCATGTGGCAAGGTCATTGAGGTCCAAAGAGGCCATAGCTTGAAACTGTAAAAGTGAAGGCTGGATTGCATTGGAGATCCCATGATGCTTGAGGTGCCAGAGCTGTAGAATGCCTGCCAGGGAAAGTTGCAGACAGCAGGGAACCAGTCTAAGAGAGGGAAGCTTCTTGCAATCAGCAGAGCTGGAAGGACAGACAGACATGGAACTATAGGATTTAGATGTAGGCCTGTTGACTTTAGTGTTGCTTCAATCCAATATGTCCTCACTATGCTCCTATTGCTCTTTAGAGATGGTCATGTATGCTCTGTGCCATTGTGTGTTGGAGGTAAGTGATTTGTTTTTTTATTTTATGGGGTTGTAATTAAGAGATGGCCTTGAGTCTCAGAAGAGACTTTGGACTTCTAAAACTGTTCAAAAACTGAAAAACCAGGGGAAGATTTTGAAGTTGCAATAAATACATTTTGCATTATGGTATAGCCATGAGCCTATGGGGATCAGGGGGTAAAATATGATACTTTGAAAAAGAATGTCCTCTGTAAGTTCGTATTTGAGAAGGTGTGTCACTGGGATTGAGTTTTAAGGTTTTAAAGCCTCCACCATCTCCAGTCTCTCTGTCTCTCTGTCTCTTGCCATCTTTTTGATTGAGATGTGGGTACCTAGCTACTTACTGTTCCAGTGTCCTGGCTGCCTGCTATCATGCTCCCCACCATGACATACTTTCTTTTGTAAGTTGCCTTGGTCATGGTGTTTTGACATGGCAATAAAAAAGTAGCCAAGCCAATGTTCAGGTTATGTGCCTGTATGATTCGTTTGTGAATTCATCCCTTCATCCTACAATGAGCAGAATGATGGGGTGACTTGGGTGAGGTGAATATGTCTTAAAATCAAAACCACAAATTTTCTTTCTGTGTGTTTTTAATTAAATAGATAAATTAGAGTTTGGGGGTCTCAGCTGAACAACTAAGAAGTAGAGGTCAGCAAAAGCATACTTCTGGACAACATGAAAGCTTATCTCACCTGTCATTTACCCCCACTGAGAAAGCAAACAGACTTTCTTCATTCTTTACTTACTTAAAATGACTGCCTCTCAGTTTCATCACTAGGGATAAGTGGTCTTCATGGGAAAGGGGGATAGGTCAGATCCCTAACAGTTGGAAAAGAAAAAACTTTCTGATAGATTGACACTTGCAAAGCCAAAATCTTTCGATTAAATAAATGTCACACCTGACATCATTTGTGTTCATCAATAGAGACCCTATAGCTTTTGTAGACGGAACAGATCAACCAACATGAAGACACTCAGTCTACATCTGGAATGATGTTCTTAATCTGGAATGTCCCCATCTGGATATCACTAGGTGCTGAAGCCAGTCCATGAAGTCTCTCCATCCACCTTTGTGTGAGTTGCTAAGACTGAACAGGTTATTGGGCTTTCTGTCCCTGTCTCCTGCTCAGCCATCTTGCTGTCCTTGATAAATGTTCTTTATTTTTAACCATCAAAACAAGTATGGTGTTTCTTCTCTAGGTTTTGAAGTGGTGAGACTGAGGACTGGCACAATTGGAAAATCTTCTCAGGGTTGGGGAAACTTACCTCCTGTGGCGTTGGCCAGTGACTGCTACACAAGGCTGCCCAGCACCAATCCTATCAGGGTTAAAACTTTAAAGGGAAAGAGTGCCTTGGGGCTATTCCATTGCCACAAGAGTAGAGTTCCAAGTTATTGCCAAGTATCCCCAGTGCAAGGGAACCCAGGAATAAAGGAAGCACCAGCCGCCTTGACTTTCCAAAAAGAAAGAAAACATAGTCTCTGCCTTTACATTATTTGCTTACATATTATAGTTGCAAAGCCACACAACTTCTCAATGATCTTTAAAAACATTTGAAACACCTTGGACTGGCACCTTGGAGCCCATTTCCTCCAGTGAAACGTCTTGCTCAGTCTTGATGTATGGGTGAGGAAAGCAGATCTGCCTGGAGTGGATGTTGAACTAAACCACCTTGGGACCTTGGGACCTCCTGCCCTTGATGAGGAGGAGATAAACTGATGGAGAGAAGAGTGAGTGACTGGGAGAGGTGGGAAGGGGAAGGGAGTCTGAACAAGGGGATACATGGACTATATATATATATATATATATATATATATATATATATATATATATATGACATTTTAAAAAAGAAACAAGATTTTTCTATTCAGTTATTTGGAAATATGATATGTTTGTTTGTTTAGAGACCACTAATGAGTGAGTACATCCCCTGCTTATCTTTCTGAGTTTGTGATACCTCGCTCAGGAGGATATTCTCCAAATCCATCCATTTGCCTGCAAATTTTAGGATATCATTTTTTTCTTACTCCTGAGTAGTATTCCATTGTGTAGATGTACCACAGTTTGTTAATACATTCTTCAGTTGAGGGACATCTAGGTTGTTTCCAGGTTCTTGCTATTACAAATAATGCTGCTATGAACATAGTTGAGTTAATACCTTTGGAGTGTGAATGTGCCTCTTTAGGGTATACACCCAGAAGTGGTATTGCTGGGTCCTTGGGGAGATTGATTCTTAATTTTCTGAGAAACCTCCATATTGCATTCCAAAGTGGCTGAACAAGCTTACATTCCCACCAACAATGGAGGAGTGTTCCCTTTGCTCTGCATCCTCTCCAGCATAGGCTGCCATCTGTACCTTTTATCTTAGCCAATCTAACAGGTATCAGGTGGTATCTCAAAGTTGTTTTGATTTGCATTTCTCTAATGGCTAAAGATGAAGAGCACTTTTTCAGGTGCCTTTCAGCCATTCGTAGTTCCTCTGCTGAGAATTCCCTTTTTAGATCTGTACCTCATTTTTTGATAGGGTTATTCAAGGTTTTGGGCTCTAAATTCTTGAGCTCTTTATATACCTTAGAGATCAGTCCTCTATCACTTGTAGGGTTGGTGAAAATCTTTTCCCATTCTATAGGCTGGCGTTTTGTCTTATTGACAGTGTCCTTGGCTTTGCAGAAGCTTTCCAGCTTCAGGAGATCCCACTTATTGATTGTTGGTCTTAGTGTCTGTGCCACTGGTGTTATATTTAGGAAGTGGTCGCCTGTGCCAATTTGTAGAAATGTATTTCCCACTTTCTTTTCTATCAAGTTCAAAGTGGTTGGGTTTAAGTTGAGGTCTTTGATCCACTTGGGGATTTGAGTTTTGTTCAGGGTGACAGGTTCAGATCTATTTGCATTTTTCTACACACTTCCATCCAGCTATGCCAACACCATTTGTTAAATATACTATCTTTTTTCCATTGAATGTTTTGGGCCTCTTTGTCAAAGATCAGGTGTTCATAGGTTTTTGGGTTAATGTCTGGATCCTCAATTCTATTCCATTGGTCCACAAGTCTGTTTTTATGCCAGTACCAGGCTGT
>PVIH01026184.1:0-19241 GCA_004025045.1 Sigmodon hispidus | reverse complement strand
AGAGAGAGAGTTCTCTCCCTCCTACCAGCTGCTCTCTGTTCTTTTCAGTTTCTAGCTCCTACCTTTTTTATTCATACAGAAATTCTGAATTTAATGGTCCAGTGACAGGGTAGGGGCAAGGTTGAAATTTCTGAATCTTTGCGGAAACCCCCTCCAAACGTTGAGTGATTAGTAGGGATATCTTTATCCCACCCCCCTCCACCCTGCCTCTGTCACTGCCAGCATTCTAAGGAAGCAAGTTCTTGGTTTTGTGTGTGTATGTGTGTGGGGGGCGTTCCTTTTCTCCCAGAGATGCAAAGATGGGGCGATGGGGGAGGGGACGAAGGTGAATTCTGTGAATCTGAAGTCTGGTGAACGAAAATACTAGGCTGGAAATAGGAAGCTGAACACTGAAACGTTTCTGGCTCTGTAGCAGCAGGCAAGAAGCTGCCTTGCTTTTTATTCTAAGGCTGCAGAGTCACTTCTGTGGACCAATGAGCCAAATTGGGAAGATTCCTGAATAGGATTTTACTAGACATAAGCACGCTGTAGCTTCCTTTTATAGCTTGCTCCAGTCCTTTTGAGGAACAACACCCCTCTTTCCTAAAAGCAAAGAGAATCCCTTTCCCCAATGACTGTGAACAACTTCAGCTTTTAGAAAAGGATCCTAGCCAGTAGTTAGAGAAGGTTGTGCAGGGCAAGAGGGAGGTGACACTGCCTGGGCATGTGGACACTAACTGAAGCCTACAGCTATCACATTCTTGCGGAAATTGGGTTCTAGGAGAGGGGATAATAACAAACTGCTTAGCTGCTCTATCTTCTTTTGGATGCAGAGAGAAGTTGTGCAGTATTGAATTCTTCTGTTTTGTAAATGTGGAGTTTCATAACCCCTTCCTTTTCTTTCTTCCATTGATGCAAAGCCTCCTTTACATGATACATGGCTTCCTTAAACTTAAGAGATTTTGTGCATTTGAAAGACAGGAAGAAGGGAACTCATATGAAACATAAAACCAGGTTCATTTTCTAGAGATCAATCATTTGCTAAAGACACACCCTCTCAGTATTATCCAAGTGCAGTTCTGATGGATGTTTCTGAAACTGAAAGGCCTGGCTTAGCAAATTCCTGGTTTCACGTTATCGGTTTTCCTGAGACAAAAACTTTATGCAAGATAGAAATTCCTGATAGTAAGCTTCCTGATTGTTGATGGCAGGAAGAAATATGGTAAGGAATTTTAGAAGAAGAGCATTTTCCATTTTCTCCATGCAAGCAGTCCACAGGGTCCTTTGGACAATATAAGATTCTTGGGAAGCATAGAAAGGCATACATACAAGGAGACTTTATACAAACCACTGGCTTTGAACTATACAGAGGAAATATGTATGTCTGCCACTTTGTTCTATTAGTGGGAAATAAAATTATTCAGGGGATGAATACCTGAATGAATTCCCACCAATAACCTTGGTATATTTATTTGAAAGGAGGTGTCATCCATTCATTTATTTGCTGAGATACTCAAAAACATAATTTAGTCAACTATTGTACCAGATGAAGTCTCTGGCTCTAAGAATTTTAAAGAGATTACAGAAAATGTGGCCCAGATACTCTCATAAAGCTAGGATACAATGTGATGAATGCTCTAATTGTGCATAATAGAAGAAAATTTTTTTGGCTAAGAGGTTAAAAGATTTATTTAAAAACTGTCTTGTTGACTATTAAAAAGTAGTCATTGCTTGTTAGGGTTTAGCTAAGTAGACAGGGATGATTATAGGAAACAAAGTAGTAAGGAAAAGTGGTAGTAGGAATTTATGGCCTATTGTTAACAATATTATGGCCACCTTTGAAGATTTTTTCAGGAAAAGATAATAATAATAAAATAAAAAACAAATTTCAATGAGTGGTTCATGAAATGATGCTTTTTTTCTTTATGTAAATATATTAAACAGATGGATGCAGAGTAATAGTGAATGTGAACAAATAAGGGCAGAAACTTTTGTAATAGCTTGAGTACAGGACATAAGAAAACTGTTTAAAGTAAATCAATGGAACTGAGAAAGAAATGCTACTTTGGAGAGAAAAGCTTCTCTTTATTTATTTGGGTACTTATATGATTTCACACATCACACTTTCCTGTCCCAGTCTTGTATATACATCATCTTCCAAAGAAAGCATCTTTTGTTCTAGACATCAGCATTTCTTCACCCACTTACAAACACAGTTTTTCACACCAACTACATTTTTCACACACATTCTTGAATCATCTTAGCAACCTACATCATTTTTTCAGTTAACTACTTCAACTTTCACCCTAGTGCCCTTTTTAGACTTTTTAAAATCTTATTTTTAGACTTTTAAAAATCTTATTTCTTTTCTTTAGACACTATCAAAAGACTATACCTTGTTTTCCTTTTCATTTATTTCTCTCACTGCTTTATCTCTGCATTAACACTCTAAATTCTTTCATACCCTACTATCCATTAGTTACCTTAGTCTCTTCAGTAACCTCAAAGGAGCTTTACATAGATAAATAATAAATAAATAAAAAAATATTCTCTACCTCAAAATTATTTACAAATTTGTTCATTTTACTTCACTAAGAAAGTTAATATTCCCCTTGTGTCTTTTTCCTGTTGTAATTTCAAATTTCAGGATTTTTAGTGGAATTCCTCTGATTTATTGAATTTTTATTATATATAATAAATGCCTGTTTTCTTTGGTTGCATTTAGGAATTTAATGCTGTGCATTGGAAAGTATTCCCACTTTTCTGAATTTTTTACTACACATTCTTTATGCCGTTGCTTTATGTCCTATGCTTCTGGTGTGTCCTTTATATTTTCTGGTGTGGGCTTTTCATTTTATTAATTTCAGTAACATATATATGAATATTTTATTAATTTCAGTAACATATATATGAATATAACATATAAATATAAATATATGCATATAACAAATATATAAATATAACACACACACATATATAAATATATATATATATATATGTATTCTATTCTTTGTCCTTAGTGACATTGTTAACAATTATAGTGTAAGTTTAAATATTTGGGAGGATATCGTCATCTTTAGGATTCTAGGCAAGATTTTAAAAATTTGTGTTCTTATGAACATATGCAATTACTACACCCAGAGACGAAAAAATTCTTTTGTGTAAACAAAACGAAACACTATTTTTATAAAGTTTCTTGATATGTGTGAAGAAACTAAAGTAATTTGCATCTTACTCTTTACTGTGTAAGTTTGTCTCAATGTTATTGGAAATTAGTAGGAAAGAAAAAAAAACTGCCATACCAACTTTCTTTTCAGAAAAGACATATAAATTTTACTTGGGAAATAGTAAAATATATATTAAGTACATTAATTTATACTTATTAACTTTATATCATAGCATTACATATCATCTGAACAGAGTTCTGTTGTTTGAAGTTTTTATAGAACATTTAATATCCAGAATGAAGAAAAATGGGTAAGATTCTCTGACATTTTAGATATGCTTATAATATTTAAAATGATCATGCTTGAAAATGATATAATTATTGAGCTTAATTTAATCATAAAAAGCATAACTCATAAACATGGTTTGTGATGGGAAAATGTTACTTAATTTTTTGACATGGTTCTTCAATATTTATAATCCATGTTGTATCAATAATAAAGTACAAGCTTATCAATAGAGAAAAACTAGCTTAATTTGAAAGGGTTCTAATAGTTTTAGTTGCATACATATAGAGATTGAAATTTTTTAGCAGCCATAAAAAAGCAATAGCTGAATCTTTTCCATTACAGTTTGGAATTAAAAGAACTATTAGCCCAAGTCATAAGTGTCTCTATTTTTTTAAACTCTGAAGACCTTCAACTATTCAAAGATTTAAAAGATTATTTTCATTATTTCTTATGCTACCAGTATTGATCAGTATAATTCTTACAGTAAAAAAGACAATGACGATATTTGACACTCTAGCACAAATATGAAAAATGTCTTCTTCACTTAACTCACTCATCTTGAATGCAGACAACTGTATAATAAAAGGAACAAATCAAAAGGAAGAAAAGATATCCTAAAAGATGTTTTTATTACTTAAGAAATTAAAGAAGAAATCTAAATTTTGTATTTAGAAAATATTCTAATTATATTATATATAGAAATATTTATAATTTAGGAATTCTAAAACATTTCTTTTAGATTGACAATAGTAAAATTAATTTAAAAGGAAGGCTCATTTCTTTAAATCTTTGTTATTAGAACACAAACTGAAATGTAAACTGATTTTGCAGTTCACTTGTTAACCTCATAAAATGAAAGTAAATATTGCTTTCTCCCACAAATTTGATGCATTCTCTTTTATACTATCTTCAATATGTCCAGCTCTCTGTATATTTATGTAATACTAAGGTAATTATACATTCTCAAACCACATAAACAGAAGAGGAAAAGGAAGTTCAGGCAGGTGAAATTAGAAATATCTTTTCAGTAAAAGGTATTACTGTTATCCAGTCTTCCTTTCTTCTATTTTCTGAGTATATTTTATTCAATTTCTGGATGTAAAAATCAACAAACAAACAAACAAACAAAATCTTTAGATTGAAAACTAAAAAATCACTTGTGTTAAAACAAATTTGTCACTTGGCTGCTTGCTTTTTATTTTCAGTCCATTTAGTGCCTTTGTGCATTGATCTTGTGAAAGTACATCATAAAATAGTAGAATTATTGACATGTTAACAGTATACATTCTAAACACTTAGACAGTCCCTTAGTTTTGTTTATAGGAAGATCCTAAATCATAGCCCTTTGTAATGCCACTCCATTAAGTTTGAGTTTACTTAATGTGGCAGATCTTTAGTACTACATGTTAATTTACAGTGCTTATAAGACTTCTCTATGTTTTCATGTGATTTATTTTAGGGGGAAGTTCTCAATGATTTTTAAGTACAATTTTGCTTTAGACATGCCATCTTTGAAGCCACATGCATGTTAATCTATTGTTGTGAGTTTGCATCATATCCATCAAAAGACACTAAGCTTCCAATATTCAAATCTATTGTTTTGTCTTCAGGTTAACAACATTTTCCTCTAGATTTCAACATGGTAAGTGAGAGTGTTACATTTAAATTATGTGAACATAAGATATTTTATAATTTAGTAGTATATACAGGGTAGCCTTGAGCAAAGAACTTCAGCTCCCTGAACTAGTTTGCTGAAATGAAAAATGAAGAAGCTGTAAATTACTTCAAGGCTCTTTGCAATAAAAGTCTTCTGATGGTTCACCAAGACAATATATATACAACATTTGTCCTTTTTCTTTGGCTCTGTAAGAATTACACTACTTATACTGTATTGACTCTTTGACCACTGACAAGTAAAATGCTGTGACTTATTTAGTATTGTTATACATTGCATATGAGGGATGGACAGGATTGCAAATGATGATGGCCTCCTTAGAGGCTCCTGCATGACATGTCAGGAGCAATTAACATTAGCAACAAAAAAGTAAAGGATAGTCAAACTGAATTAAAAACACATTTTTGGAATGTCATTCTTTACATTATAGAATACCAAGTCTAGCACAGGTTTCAGAGACTGAAAATGGTAACGACCAAATATATTGAATCCCAAACTTTCAGCACACAGATGTGAAATGCGTTCTCTTGGAATTCATATGAGGTGTCTCATGATAGACTGATGAATCCAATTCTTATGCACATGTGTTTCCTACTTCCCATTGTGTTTAGAATTCCAAAACACTGTTATATATGACTTTTTAATTACTTTTGCTCAAATGCAATTATAGGTTTGCTATCTTACCAGAAGTTAAAAATCTGGATTTATTAAGGTAGGCAATTTCCTATTCTCACTCAGTTCTCTGCTCTATCCTTTCTTTTAACTTGCAACCATTAATTGTTTTTGAATTGTATATATTATGTTATAAAACACTCTAAATGATGTTTGGACATTGAGGTCAAATGAGTAAAACATCAATATATTAAAATACATAGGTATTTTAACTTAAAAATAATTGGAAAATTATTATTTCAGATAGCTAAACTATACATTTCTATAAGAACTGTTCTATTTTTAAAAGTGCATATTTACTCTACAGACTTGAATGTACATTTTTATGAAGGTTCAAACATAACTATGGAGAGAGTTGGAGAGAACTTTTCTAAAATTTTAGCATTTAGTATGCCAAAGTGTATGCTGAGTGTGAAAGAGTATCTGTCAAGCCAAATATTTAAAAGCAAAGTTTTACTTTTCTTTCATGAATAACCTGGTACAGTTGTATTTCCTTTGATAGGTAGGAGAAAGGGAGAAAAATAGGAATTCAAATGGAGAAGAATGACCAACCAAAGTGTTACGTGACAGGCCTTTGATTTCAGTGTAGTGTGAAATATGCAATCTTTTTGAAACTGCATGTGTTTGATTATCTGCTTCTTACTTTGAATATAGCATGTTTAAAATACATTAAGTTCTATATGACAGTAGTTAAGGTAAAAAAAAATCTTCCAAAACATAGTACTACATTACATTGAAAGAGAAACATTGGAAAAGGTACTAACCCCCCCTCTCTCTCCCTCTCTCAAACACACTATAGAAACATGAAACATGCAAGATAAAAGTAAGCATGCTGCATTTCCATTGTTTTTTCTTTAGATAGGAAAAATAATAAATGCTCAGTTTAACTGTGTATTGTCCTTGTTTGCTTTCAATTAGGTTCAATTTGCAGAGCTCTCCTTGTTTGTAATTCTTTTTAGTCACTAGATACAGTAGATCTAACAATCATTAGATACAGTAGTTATACTATACACTATTCATTTTATACAGCAATGTGATGCAGAATTATATAGGGAACAGATCATAAATTTATTGTCCATCACACACTTTGTAAATGTCTGGCAGTTGTGTGCAAGAGTAAACAAATTTGTAACGAGAGGCTAATGCTCCACCAAATGTATGGCTGTACATGGGTAGCTGTAACAGCATCAAAGCACTTTAAGAAGACAATCAATAAAGATCACTCACTGCTAACGGCTTGGTATTTTAAACTCCAATTTCTTGGAAGGTATATATTATTTCTGTACTTCTCAAACTTTAATGTGAAGACCAATTATCTAGAAATTTTGTTAAAATAAAAATTGTGATTTAGTAGCTTCTGGTTAAGACATGGGATTTTGAATTTCTGAAGAATACCAAGGGCATGTTGATACTGCAACACCTCAGCCCACACAGAGTAGAAATGAGCCTATTCATCATCATGTAAACATGTCACAGATGAAGCTAACCAAAATTAACATAGCATCAAAAATAAGCAGTTTGAGTCATTTGTGGAAAGGATCACAAATTTAAAAATCAAAGAATGTATAATTATTTACATTTTGATAAATTTGATCTTGGTCTTTGATAATTTAGTGGAAGATAGCATCAGAATGAAAACCATTTTCTTGTTCATCTTATCCTTACATTTTCACAAGCTTCAAAAGTGAGAATCACAAAACACATATTATCAATAGTTTTCAAATGTTTAATAAAATTCCAAAGAAATCTAAAAGCTTTATTTATTGTTAGGAGAGTAGGGCTTCTTGAAATATCTTATTGATTTTTAAGTGTGTGTGTGTGTGTGTGTGTGTGTGTGTGTGTGTGTACAAGTGTCTGTCTGTGCATATCTTGTAATGTTTGTAAAAATCAGAAGACAGCTTTCAGGAATTCATTCTCTCCTACTATTTCAGTTTGAGGAATGAACCTTGGTCAAGTTTCACAGTAAGTACCTTTCTCCAATTTTTGTTTTTCTAGCACAATAAAATATTTTAAGTAAATATTTTTCTCAATCTTATTTCAGAGTAACCAATTGAAATTTGACATCTTTAAATTAAAATTTTCCTTTCTTTACTTTTAAAAATCAGAATTTGACACTTTGCAATCAAGAGACACCAAGAAAGGCAGTAAAAGAGTTATGTAGTTTTTGCTATTTACCAAGAAAAAAAGCATAAAAAAGCTAGGAACAAATCATATATTAGACATAGGTTTTTTGTTTTGTTTTGTCCCAACTAGTCTTCTGTTTTAGAGTGTAGCATGATAAATTCTTTAATCTGAGTTAAACCTTCATTCCTAATCAGTCTACAGAAGAAAAGCTTCCATTGCATTTCTTTATGTGCACCTTCTCCTGTTATAGAATCAGCATTAAAGTGAAGCAGAAACTTTCATTGCACATATTAAAATATGTCAGATAAAAATGTTTAAACTGTGTTTGTGGGGAAGCACATGTGGTTTAACAGGGTTTATGTAAATGCTTGAAATAAATCACCTCAAAGTTGATGTTGACTTATTTTGTGACATCATTTTCCTTGTGAGACCATTGATCTTTCTGGAGCTCTGATACTGGAATAGCAACAGCAGAGCAATCCTTGTGAACTATAGGGACAATTGGATTAAAATGTTTTTTGTAAGTGCTAAATGAAGTTGAATGTCTGCCAATCTCACCTTGGAATTCATTACTTTTATTATTACTTAATAATACTAAGGGTAAACTGTTTCATTTGCCTGCCAGGGAACTTGGAACAGCACAAATAGAATATATATATTTTGCAAATATTTTTTCAACTTTAGGAAAGGATCTATTTGGCTTAAAACACCAGATCACAGTATGTACTGCAGAAAGTCAAGACAGGAAGATAAAGGCAGGCTTACTTGCTATTACACAGCATCACCCCAACTAAAACAAAATATTGGCAGTTTTACAGAGAGGTTTTTTAAAAGAAAAAAATATTGTATTCAACTAACACAAATACTAAGCAGGAGGAATGTCAAAATTAAAAAAAAGAAACAAAAGAAAAAGCAGAATACACAAAACCAGAATTAATTATCAATCTACCCATGCATGTATATACTCATAGCAAAACAATTTACATGTAAAGAATGAACACTTAGAAATGTTTCTGTTTAAAACAGTGTTCAAAACTGAATATAAAACTGTATCTTTACAGGCCAGAGGAATATCTCAATTTGTGAGGTGCTTTCCTGTCAAGCCCAAGGTCCAGGCTTCAGTCCCAAGAATTGCACAATAAAAACCATAAACTGCATGTAGGAGCAAATACAGAGAGCACTTGCACAAAAAATGATAGAAATGGGGAATTCAAGGGAATTGCAAATAAATTGTAATTTGGACATTTGACACTGTAAGAGATCAATAACAATGTGTAACTGCAGAACAATTATAATGGCACTGCAAAAAAGTTATGAATTATATCTGAAATTTGTTAATGTTTTAGACTTTGATTGGTCATGGGTAACTGAATCCATAAAAATCAAAGTCATAGAGAAAAGAATACTATTGTACTTAAAATAGTGTATCTTAGAAACAAGAGATGATTATACTGGAAGCTGGATTTAACTGTATAAATGATTCCATTTTAAGTTATTTTTCCCTGATTCTGTAGTATTACAAAGTTTATCACATCAGAGTCTCTAACAATAATTTAATTTTGTGACTCAGGTATTTCAAATAATCTATATTTGGGGAAAAGTAACACAGACTATTATTATTATTATTATTATTATGAACAAAGAAGTCACATTTCTATCCTGTATAACCTTATTCAAGGTCCTTTCTCCCTCCCAACACATCAGGTCATTCTCTCTTCTCCACAACTCCCCATCCCCCCACCCCACCCCACCCTAACCCCCAGGCAGGTAGCAGGTGGTCCCAAGTTCCCACTGTCCCAATATTGCTCAGTTCAGCTTCCACTACTGGCAGATCCAGTTTACTCCCCCCAATCTCAAGACTGAGTCAGGTGTTCATCTAGGGGGAGTGGGATCCAAGGAGAGAGTCCAAGATGTTTCTGATCCCAAGCTGTTCAGTGGTTGTGTTTTACAGCTTGGGCATGCTTTGCTTTTTAATGTTTGTTTGTTCAGAGTCCACTAATAAGTACATCCCCTGCTTATCTTTCTGGGTTTGTGATACCTCGCTCAGGAGGCTATTCTCCAAATCCATCCCATTTGCCTGCAAATTTTAGGATATCATTTTTTCTTACTGCTGAGTAGTATTCCATTGTGTAGATGTACCACAGTTTGTTAATCCATTGTTCAGTTGAGGGGCATCTAGGTTGTTTCCATGTTCTTGCTATTACAAATAATGCTGCTATGAACATAGTTGAGCTAATGCCTTTGGAGTGTGACTGTGCATCTTTAGGTTACACACCCAGAAGCGGTATTGCTGGGTCCTTGGGGAGACTGATTCTCAATTTTCTGAGAAACCGCCATATTGTATTCCAAAGTGACTGAACAAGATTACACTCCCACCAACAATGGAGGAGTGTTCCCATTGCTCAGCATCCTCTCCAGGATAGTTTGTCCTCTGTGTCTTTTATCTTAGCCTATCTAACAAGTGTCAGGTGGTATCTCAAAGTTGTTTTGATATGCATTTCTCTGATGCCTAAAGATGATGAGCACTTTTTCAAGTGCCTTTCAGCCATTTGTAATTCTTCTGCTGAGAATTCCCTTTTTAGATCTGAACCTCATTTTTTGATTGGGTTATTCAAGATTTTGGGCTCTAGATTCTTGAGCTCTTTTTATATCTTAGAGATCAGTCCTCTATCACTTGTAGGGTTGGTGAAAATCTTTTTCCATTCTGTAGGCTGCGTTTTGTCCTATTGACAGTGTCCTTGGCATTACAGAAGCTTCTCATCTTCAGGAGATCACACTTATTGATTGTTGATCTTAGTGTCTGTGCCACTTGTGTTATATTTAGGAAGTGATCGCCTGTGCCAATTTGTAGAAGTGTATTTCCCACTTTCTTTTCTATCAAGTTCAAAGTGACTGAGTTTATGTTGAGGTCTTTGATCCATTTGGGATTTGAGTTTTATGCAGGGTGACAGGCTTGGATCTATTTGCATTTTTCTACACACTTCCATCCATCTATGCCAACACCATTTGTTAAATATACTATCTTTTTTCCATTGAATATTTTGGGCCTCTTTGTCAAAGATCAGGTGTTCATGGTTTTTTGGGTTAATGCCCGGATCCTCAATTCTATTCCATTGATCCACAAGTCTGTTTTTATGCCAATACCAGGCTGTTTTTATTACTGTAGCTCTATAGTATAACTTGAAGTCAGGGATGGTGATACCTCCTGAGGTTCCTTTGAAAATATCATCCACCACGAGGAAGTAGGCTTCATCTCAGAAATGCAGAGCTGGGTTATCATACGAAAAATGGTAAATGTTATCCATCATATAAGCAAACTAATGTAACAAAACCACATGCTGAAAAAGCCTTTGACAAAATCCAACACTCCTTTATGATTAAAGCCCTGGAGAGATCAGGAATACAGGGAGAATACCCAAATATAATAAAGATGATTTACAAGAAGCCAACAGACAGTATCAAAATTAATGGAGAAAAAGTCAAAGCAATCTCGCTAAAATCAGGAGCTAGACAAGGCTGTCCTCTCTCCCCTTATCTATTCAACATAGTTCTCGAAATTTTAGCTAAAGCAGTAAGAGAAAGAAAGGAGATTAAGGATATACAAATTGGAAAATAAGAAGTGAAACTATCTCTATTTGCAGATGATATAATTATATACATAAGTGACTCACAAAATTCTTCCAAGGAACTGCTACAGCTGACAAACACCTTCAGCAATGTAGCAGGATACATGATTAAGTCAAAGAAATCAGTAGCCCTTCTATTCACTAAAGACAGAAGAGCTGAAAAAGAAATAAGGGAAACATTACCCTTCACAATAGCTGCAAGTAGTATTAAATACCTTGAAGTAACTATAACCAAAGAAGTAACAGATCTATTTGACAAAAATTTTAAATCACTGAACAGGAAAAAACTGAAGACGATATCAGAAAATGGAAAGCTCTCCCATGTCCCTGGATAGGTAGGATCAACAAAGTAAAAATTGCAATTTTACCAAAAGCAATCTACAGATTCAATGCACTGACCATCAAAATCCCAACACAATATTTTTTGGACCTTGAAAGAACAATAATCAATTTCATTTGGAATAACAGGAAAGCCAGGATTGCCAAAACAATTTTACTCGACTTATTTATTTATTTTTTAAGATCACATACCTTTAAAGTTCCAGAGACAGGGAAAAACATTAATTCTCTTAGCTTATATAATACTCTTTATTTCCACATAAAATTATGTAGCTGTACATACTAAAGAAAAAATAACAATATGTTTAATGCTTTGAGAATTTTGAATTTATACTAAAATCGTGGGTAGTTTATTGAGTTTTTTACTTATCCATTTTTTTTTTTGAGACAGTGTTTCAATCTGTAGTATCGGGCTGCTAGGAACTCACTATATAACACAGGCTGTCATTGAACTACAGGTAATCTTTTGGCTTTGAGTTCTCATGTACCTCGATTTCAGGTACAAACCACTATGCCCAGAACCTTGAATTATTTTAGGAGTGATTAATGTAAAATCTCTAGCCTTAAACCTTTACAAATGGCGTAATATAAATATATAATTTTAAATTATAGATGATGAAATAAAAACAAAGGTGCAATAAAACTGATTGAGGAAAAAATGTTGCAGTTTAAAATGGGTTCAGAATCAGAGTGCCTCTTGGCATTTTTTCATTGTAAAGAAACATTTGTTTGAGAGGGTAGGCCTGAGAAAGTGTTTTTGGGGAGCAAAAAGGAAAATGTACACCTACGGATTAGTTAAATATGTGTTTAAAACAAAACAAACAAAAAGACAATGTGTTTGCATGTGTGCATGTGAGAGAAAGTATGGTGTGTGTGGGGGGAGAGAGAGGGAGAAAAGGAAAGAGAGAGAGAGAGAGAGAGAGAGAGAGAGAGAGAGAGAGAGAGAGAGAGAGAGAGAGAGAAGGAGAGAGAGCATTTTGGCAACCGAATATTGGGAGATTTAATATTTTTTATTTTAATTTACCAATATTCAAGAATTTCCATTGTAGAGATTATCAGGGACAATAGTTAACCACATAGGTTAAATAATTTTACCCACTGGGAAATCCAACTATGTTTTCCCTTGGAAGAACTAGATTATTAGAAGGTATGACAAAAATAACTTTTGTTGACAGAGAAGCAAGCCTTGTTTAGTTTCTTTAATGAATCTCATGAGATAATTAGTACATTTAAAGGAATAAATGATGATGTATATTCTAAGTGCAATTAAATAAAAAGAAAGCAAGCTCTACCCCATTGTAAATAAAATAAAAGAAATAAAATGGAGGTCTCTCTGATAACTTTCCTTTTTAGGGTATAATATTGTCACCTAATTTCCTATAATATATGCTTCGTGTAAGTTTAAACAATGGAATGTACAATGCTAATATAGACTGTAATTTTTCCAAGTGCTATAGTTATTTATAGATAATGATTTGAATAGGAAAGGATACTAAGTAGAATATGATGGATATTTTTGAACAAGAACTTAAAAATGCTCACAAGCAATCTGAATAAAATTTAAACTGTATAAGTGTGATGTAGTTACAGTATTTTTCATTTTGAATGGTAGATACATCTCTCAAATACTATTTTATGCAGCAATTAAAAGGTTACTAAAACTTTTCATGGCTGTATTGCAATATATATATATATATATAATTTTTCAATCCATGAGGCTGTTTTATATTTATCTCAAGCAAAAGTTATTTTTAAAGCTTTTATCTGTTTCTTTGACTTGGTTCCTCATCTTTCCTTTTTGCTTGTTGATATAGAGTTTCCATGCTTATTTTAGAAAAGCCAGTAGCTCACTTAGTAGAGAAGGCTACTCTTGAGTTTTTAATCTACCTTTCAGCTGTACTGTACTGTACCATCATCGCCATTCATCTCAACTTTAATTACCTGCCTCTGTTACTTAAGAACCCCCAAATATATTGGTATAAAGTTTTAATGTACAGTAAAAATTACAATTTTTTAATGTATATATCACTATTCTTTTAATGTATAGAACTAATATTTTGCTTATTTACAGAAAATTAAATGTTTTCCTCATTCTAAAAGTGTTTTTCCCTTGCTAAAAATGTCTAACACATTAGGATTTTAATAGATAAAATGAACAATGTTGCAAACTTTTGCTCAGCAAACATACCTTAAAAGGTCATGCTTTATTTACCAAATTCACAACTCTTGGATAAATGGAAACTTCAACAACCTCAGTTATATTTTATACTACTTGCTTTTGTTTGATTGACACATTATTTTACAGTTGCAGACATGTATCTCAGTATTAAACTGTTGATATAAGATGAGCTGCACTCTAGATTGAGTCCTTAGACATAGGATATCAGGAAGGGGCAGAAGAAAATAAAAATAAACTTTATAATTTTATCTAAGTTTTTTATCTAAACTTTATATTTTTATCTGAAGTTTCATTATCAACATAGTGAATATTAACTAGAAAATATCGAATATATATTGGTCTGTGTCTTGTCCTCTCTTCCATTTTCTGCCCTCCTCTTCTTTACATTTTCTTCTGTATACCAAGGTTTTATATCTTTTGCATAGGATAGATTTTAAAGGAAATTCATAATTTAAATGTATTTATTTGCTATTCACAGAAAAAATCTTTTATTTTCATGTTGAAATTGTAGAAGTGCTTACCTGGAACAGAAAAATTCTTGATAAAAATTTTTAAAAAATTACTTAAATGTTTTGAAATTTTTTAAAGGCCAAAATTTATTATGTGGTGAAAAACATCACTGGAAAATTTTTGTCAGAAACTACTGAAGATAGGCAGGTAAAGTTAAAAAATATTAGATAACTAAAAGGAAGCAAAAGTGATCAATATAATGTTTCTATTCACTTAATATGCCAGTTTTCAAAATAAATTTACAGAAACTGAAAATTAAATGTTATTTGATTACATATGCCAAATGTACTAAAACAGTTACTCTTCCCTTGTTACACATTTACATATTTTGATTGTTTCAAATTAATCAAAAGCTTTCTTTGTTCTTTTTTATTTAGATCTTAGGTGCATATACATGTGCCTCTGTTAGTAGAAGGTTTTCTAATTCTCTTCATTTTATAAGTACATAGGCTCTTACAAAATTTATTTAAACAGGAAATGGTTATGTCACAAATTGTTTTACATAATAACTTTGGTTTTAGCGAAAATAAAGAATATACATTTACTTTTTATTTACATAATGTATATAATTTATTTGTATTTTTGACCATGCACAAGGACACTGTATTTTTTTGATTTTCTCTACATATGTTTTTTCCTATTAATATGTCATCTGCATGATTATATAAAGGCTATAGAATGTCATGGCTTGAAAAACATTCACAGTGTTTATTGTAGAATTTTTTTTTGAAAACTTTAATTGTAGGATAATCATTCTGTCTGTATAATCCTCTGTCATTTAAATTATATTTACAGTCTGAAAAATGTAAACACAAATACTGCATTGGTTTAATATAAAACCTAGATTTCTCATTTCTTTGCTCTGTTTTTGGTGTAGTTTGTATAGTCAGGTTAAGATAATTAAAGTCATAGCTACCTTCTGATATTTTTCATCAGATTATTGCATTTATATTTCATTTGTATTAGGAGGTTGACCTGCTTGATATATGGGTACTTAATCATGTTTACTTCTAATAGTTTCATTAAGAAAATTTTAAGTTAAAATAATAGCTTTCAACTCTAATTCTGTTCAGACATTCTGTTATGCTATAACCCTGAATAAATGCAAGAGGGACAAAATGTCTCAATGCATTAAATAATC
The DNA here is from genome assembly GCA_004025045.1 of Sigmodon hispidus. Classification (NCBI taxonomy): domain Eukaryota; kingdom Metazoa; phylum Chordata; class Mammalia; order Rodentia; family Cricetidae; genus Sigmodon; species Sigmodon hispidus. Next base: position 3,541 of record PVIH01026184.1, on the reverse strand, counting down.
AAGTAACATTCTCTTGAACTGTAGAGGGAGAGTTAAGCTTATTTATAATTCACGTACATAATGTCACATTTGGTTGAATCCATTATTTCAACTGATTTTCTTCTAAGTTAACTGCTCATTTTAGTTTTGTATAGAAATTAGCCTGATCTTTCAAATACCAGTTTATATCTTTACTTAAGTAAAATTCAGCAAACTTTTATTCTAAAGATTCTCATGGAAAAAGATCTTATAGGCCTTTTATATGATTAATATTAATTAACTTCTCAATAACTACATATACCTTCATATCTAAAAATGAAAATTATACTCCTCAATAATGTAATTTCTGCTTAAATATAGATGTAAAGAAAAAAATTAAGAATTTTCAATATATTTTGTTTACATTTATTAGTTGTGTTCATCAATTAGTTTCTAAAAGAGTTGTTAGATGAAATTTATTTAAAAATCTGGTGAGACATTATTACACTTTTATATTTTTAAAAATAATTTTGTAAGTACTTTTTTGGACATATAATATTCATATATTTGACATTAGTATCTATATGGAAGAGTCATATGTGATTTTTTTTAGTTTTTGAGACAAAGTTTCTCTGTATAGCTTTGGAGCCTGTCCTGGAACTTGCTGACCTTGAACTCAGAAATCCCCCTGTCTCTGCCTCTTGAGTGCTGGGATTAAATGACTGTGCCACAACCGCCAAATGTAGTGTAGGGCTGGGATTTTTTCGTATGTTTGTGTATATATCCATACATTTTTACTAAACAAGTGGTAATTACACACATATTTGTAAATTAAAATTGTAATTAGCATATTTAAAATCAAAGATCAAATTAGATGTAGTTCCCATCTACAAAATCATTTACAAACAGTTTTCTTCCTCCTCGTTCGTATTTTAATGCCTGAGTAGTAAACATCACACATTATAGATTGGGAGAACAGGGAGTCAAAATGCCTAGGAGAATGACAAAAATATACAGTTTGGATTAGTTCCTTGAGCTTTTTCAAGCAACACATTTTGTCTCATACTTTTTTTTTTAGTTTTGCAGTATACACCCAAAAATTTTTTGGGAACACACACACACACACACACACACACACACACACACACACTTCTATGGTTTTGATAAATCGAATATGACAGTATATATATATATATATATATATATATATGAACTAACAATTTAGAGATAAGTGGTATAAGTGAAATGATTTATTGTAACAAAATGACTATGTATTATATAGACTAGAGTGATGGCTTAGTGGTTTAGAGCATGGACTACACTTGCAGATGACTCTAATTCCCAACAGCTTTATTTGGAAATTCACAACTACCCATAGATGCAATTCCCGGACACAAAATGCCTCTGCCCACCAAGGACACATAGAAACATACATAGACACATAATTAAAAATTAAATATAATACTTATAAACAAATGGCTTTGTAATTTAATGTTTATGTTTCAATCCTCTTTTCATCTGCTATGAAAGTATATATATGCACTATGTGGGTCAATGATGTGTTGGTATCGTTTATCAAAGAAAAGACTAACCCACATAAAACACTGTATTCCTATTGAGTGAAATAATCAATTATAGCTTACTGAAATAACTTTTGTCCTTTCTGCTGCTTTAACAAAAGAACTGAGTTAATCACAGTATATGGAATTATTAAAATTAAATTAAATTTAAAATAAACTTTCATTACTGAAAGTCGCAACTAAATGTTTTTTGGAGATTTACAAACTTTTTTTTTTACAAAAAATTGTCATTGTATCAACTCCATTAGGTAAAAATTAAGCAAAATATGAGATTATTTTTCTTTTTTTATTGTTTTTTGAAAATCAATACCAAACTTTATATAAAATGCAAAACATTCAGGAAAGGTAAAAAATAACCCATACACTAATAAAATTTATCTTTTTTTCTAAAGTATATGAAACATAAAAGATAAAATCTAAAGCTCCTCAAGCCAGGTAAGGCTCAGCTACAGAAGAAGAAAGCACAGTAGGTGATTTTAAAATTATAAATATTTTAACATATAAATTGAAAGGTAGCCAGATATTGTCATGATACATAACATTACACAAATAATTTTTAGAAAACTTTTCTTTCCTTTCAGTTGAATTTATTCTGCTCTATTTAAACATTAGATTTAAAAAGTGTGTTTAAAAAAGTGTTCATTCACATACAGTGTTCCATCTAACAGGTAGTGAAGTTTAGATAGCAATTTAAGTAAAAGGTGTTTAGGGAAGGCAAATATATGTGAGATCAAAACATGTTATATAAGTAATTATGGATAAAACAATACATTTCTAATTTATTCAAAATCACATTGTCACATTACCATGGGCTTCCTAGAAATGTAAATTCCACGGAAAACATTCATGTTAGAATTCAGAAAATGATATTCCTTTAATTATGATAGATACTCTGTCCTTGAAAGCATTCTGCAAGGAAAATTAGTGATACAGACATAATGCAGACAGCCAAGCTATTGAAATAGTTAACCCTGCACTCATACATTAGAGAATATAGATAAACATGTTTATTTAAAAGGTTATTAGCAGGCCATGCCCCACCACAGTGGAAAGAAGCCAAGGTTTTCTTGCGGCTTGTCTTTGCCATCTTTATTTTAGTTTGATATGGTACATGTACTTTAGACTAACATTTTTATTTTATAATAATCTTTGCCAAACTTTCATTTGGACTATCTGTAATAACTCTTAGATTAAGACTTTTTCTTTGCTTATGTAAACAACTTCTGATCTATGTCAATATTACAGCATCAAGAAGGCTAACATATTTTGAAGTTTTGCCCCATGTCTGTTAATGTATATCTGTATTTATTGCATGAACTCTTGCTAACATATAATGAAAACTCAGAGCCAGATATTGGGGAAAGGCTAGAATAATAGAATATCAGAGAGATGAAACAGACCATAGTTAGTTCTCACTCAGTCAACTTCTCATCATTAGCATGGTAATTGTTATATTCAAGAGTCCTCAGCCTGGTTGCTTCTACAGAATGCAGGAATCTCTGCCTTCTCATGAATTAAATATCTTCCTAGACAAACTACTTTACTTCCTGTTCAAATCTGTATCATAGTCCTAGAGTTAGGATTAAAGGGGTGAGCTACTACTGCTTGGCTGTTAGGTCTTGAACTCAGAGAAATCCAGAAAGATCTCTGACTCCTGAATAATGGGATTAAAAGTGTGTGTGTGTCACCCTGGATTATCCAGTGTGATGGGATTAAAGGCATGAGTCACCACTCTCTGACCTTCATAGCTTGACTGTGGGTGATTCTAATAATATTTATTAATCATAATATTTCAGGCTGATTTTAATAAATATACAGTATATTAAAACATGCATTAAAACATTTTCTTTTACTCCTAGGTTGTATATTCCTTAGATATTTGGAATTAATCTTTTCTAATTAAAATAATGATTTATGTAGGAAATCAAGTAATGGAAAATCAACTAATTATTGACAACATATTAAGATAAAATATACAAAAAATATTTTCATATAAAAATATG
>PVIH01026183.1:0-19245 GCA_004025045.1 Sigmodon hispidus | reverse complement strand
GGGTGTGGCCAGGTGCAGAGTTCAGCTGCCCCTGCTCCAGAGTGCGCTGGGACGCCGCCTCCAAGTTGCTTTTAGTTATAGTGTTCATCACAGCAATATGAACCTCAAGGCTTTTGAAATATATACATGATGAGAGATGGCTGTTTAAGAGATTGGGAAAGCACTCATGTACTGCATAAAGCCTGGGGTCCAATCTCTGCCACTGTAAAATCACAAATAAAAAGGAGGTAAAAACTACACAAATAGAAAGGATGATAGCAAATATTAGAGGCTCTCTCTCCAGAAGCCTTCCTCCACGTTAGGGCATGTACAAACGTCCTTTTCTTGTCTTTCTGTCTTTTATGATAGAACCTTTTCTTAATAAACCTCAGTTCTTAACAAAAGCAAATAATTTTGAAAAGACTGGTCTTTATGACTAGCCTTCTGTTTTGACTATGATGCTAAAATGAAAATGGGACAATTTATTCTTTAAATAAGCATAGAAGTAATCACATTTTAATTTGCCTTCTGGGGGAGGATGGTGCAGGCTTTTACTGGAGTATAAGTCATATTCTATTTAGAGAAATGTTTTATTAAGGAAAAGATATTTGCCTTCAACTTAAAAAATAAAACAAAATGAACCATAGGGAGAATGAATGGAGTGTCGGTTGGGACTCCATTGGACCCCATGCTTCCCTTCTAAACCTTTTGTGTCACTGGATGAGGTTGGGGGCAAGTTTGACTGAAGGACTTCCCTTGGGGTGAATGAAGGAGAAACAGCCTGTGAGGCTCTGGAGCTGCCTGCTGGAGAGTGGTGGGTGGCCTAATGAAGGTACGCAGCAGACAGACTCACCAGCCCATATTGCTTTCAAAATGCCAAGAAACATGGAACCACTGAAAGCCCACACTTCAATTTCAGATTCTAAGGAGGTGTGAGAGCTTCCTTCTAAATTCACTGTTGTTATGCCCGCATGTAAGAATTTCCACCAGGGAGGCGGGACACGTGTTATGAGTGGGGATTTTATTGCTACCTACAGAGAGTGAGAACCTGGGCCGATCTCCTAGCTGTGCACAGCAGAAGGGGGTAAGAGACCGTTGCCTCAATGGGTGGGGTTTTTTAAACCTTAATGTTCCAGGATTGGGCAAAGGGGTAAGGTGCAGCAGCCATTGGTGTTTTCTGGTGTGAATCCAACCGTTGAATCCATTGGCTGCTGTGGAAGTTTACTCACAGACTTGGGCCCTGCCCCCATAATGAATCCAAGTTCTTACACTGTCTTCCTAACAAAAGATGCAAATGCTGGACCCATTAATAATTTGGCAAAGATGGCCATTGGACGCAAAAGTGACAATGGTGAAATGTTTGACTTCCTGAAGACCATGTGGCTTTGTGTATAGCACAGTGGGTTCAAGCTGTGGGAATCTCTTGCTCTGATTTAATGCTATGTTTGAGATGAGAAGTGGAGGGTTGGCATTTCCTGATGCCTTTTCTCTGGCAAGACTTGATCAGGAACCATCAGTGCCACTGAAAGTTTGAAGTAGGTACAATGGGGAAAATGCATGATGGTGGCTCTTGGTACCTACACTTTGTGTGACATAGAATAAAAATTAGCTACGACAGAGGAAGAAATGTTGAATTAAAACAAAAGACACAAACCAGGCAAGGCAATCTTCAGATGTGTGAATTACTCTTTTCACCCTCCAGACTGAACTCCAGAGGTTGATCAGATGCTTTCTTCAGTCTGTCAAGGCATGAGCCAGTCCGAAACCAGGGGACCCACTGTTTGTGAATTCTGGATGTTAACATCGCTGCTTTCTGACTCCAGTCAAACATCCTTTGGGCTCTACAACAATTCATTTCACAGGGTGAAATTCTCATCAGGGTGGGTGCAGGCTTTAGATGGATTTGGGTGACCAGGTTTGAATCCTCACTCCTGGCAGGGAGACTGTGAAAAGCGATCTGGTCTCTTTGTGTTGTGCTTTGCATCTTTGTAAAGCACTTAATTATACCCTGAGGTAGTTGTGGAGGTCAAGTATGCTGACCTCATGCATCCAGATGCAGAATATTCCTGTCCTTAACTACATTGGGGCTCTATTTGTCTCCAACTTTGCCTGCCTTAAATAGCTTCCACTCTGGGAGCCTCCTTACCACTTACAAATACCCTGTGTTCATTGCATTTGCGTTCACATTGCTTCAGAACCGCTCGGGCATTTGCTCACTGAAGCTTTTCTAGAATGTTCTGGATTGCCTTTCTTCCTTTTAGGTGTCAGAGTCTGGAGACTTTGGTGAATTTAGTAGCTTGGAGATAAGATTCACCTCTGAGAATGAAATATCACAGCGTGGAGGTTGGTTGTCCTGTCTTATGTGGTGACTGGTAAGAGGAAGAGGGAGAGAATTCTATGCCTGAACGTGGCAGGAGAGACTTCTGGCTGGTTCTAAAGGTACCAGGAAAAATGTTAACTATTACCAGTGTGTGCTGATTTTATTTCCAAAGATTAAAGGCAGGTACGGGATAGAGAGTGATATAGGTATTTACTGTTCCCCTTGTGGGATAGCTGGAATTCTGGGTGAAGAAGGACTCTGAAGCTCCATCTTAGATCAAAGAGAAAGAATGCTTTGACTAAACAGAGATGTCAGGAGGGAGCAGGAAATGATGATGGGTAGCAGCTCATCAGTGGTCTTCTTCCAGGTCACTTCCTTCCTCCCTTCTGTTTCCTTCCTTTTATCTTCTGCTCCCCACTTCCCCTCCCATTCTTCCTCCCTTCCTTGAAGTTAGGTAGATCAAAAGATTCTTTGGTTCATTTATCACGTTCTTCTCAACTTTTCAGTGTGAAAAAAAAGATCACTCAAGGATTACAGAAAGTTGGAGAATAAAATAATGAAAACCATACTGATTTTTTTTTTCCAGACGGTGAGCAGAAAAATCTAAGCCAAAATGTCATTACCAACTTAGACTTAATTAGCTCATTAAAACTGAAGTAAAAGCATCAAGACTAAAGTAGTGAGCGTGCAGTATAAGGTGACATTTGTGGTCACCAGGACCAACCTGGACCACAGCAGGAAAAGTAGAGTGTGTGGCCACTGTGGGCCTTCTCAGCAGACTGTCCCCACTGGTGCCACCCCCTGAGAAGCAGTGAGGTCCAGTAGAGTCCTGTATATAAGCTTGTATAAATTCTAGTTACACGCTAATTGTAGATAATGTGACAAAGATTACTAATGCATCTTTAGTATCTGCAAATGGACATGCGGCATAATGACTGCATGTCACAGGGTTTGTGGAGATTCAACAACACATGAATGTGACCCTGATGATGTTTTTAAATGCAAGCACAATCCAGAAAAATGTTATTTATCATTAATTCATGTAACTTTATGGATTTTAGCTGTCTTCCTGGCATACGGCAAAAACACCAATGGATGCATTTCCTTTCTGGTTCTGATCCAGGTTTTAAAATCCATATTGGCTTGGAAAGAATAACACTTCATTTTTTTCTGTGTTTAGTCTACTCACCATGCAATGTCCCTCTGAGGACGGGGAACAACAGAAACAAAGGATATGATGTGTAACCCCAAGGAACTATGAATTCTTCCCAAGTGTGTATGGCTTCTGGATTTCCCTGATCAGATCTGACTGGAAAGACATTTCCAGATGAATTCACATTGTGGTCCACATATGTCTCTATACATAGCAGACCACTCTGTAATCCATGCACTCTCCAGACTCTGTGAGTATACATTCTGTCTCTTTTATTTGGAAAGACTCACATGCTTGTTTTTAGAAGAAACAGGTTAGCTGTAGCCTCCCTCGTGAACTCTTGTTAGGATATTCCTGAAATCAATCTTCTACTTCTTTACACAAATAAAGTAGCCATCTTCTTGATACATCACAGAGGTGTAAATTAAGTAAGGTTTTAGCTTACTGTAGACACAGGGTCTGGTTAAAAGGATGGGTTGTGGTGCTGGGGAGATGGTTTGGTGGTTGGAAGTACATACTATACTTCAGAGGATTGAAGTTCAGTTCCCAGCACCAATGTTAAGTTCTCACACTAGGCTGTAGCTCCATCTCCAAGGGATCTGGTGCCGTCTTCTGGCCTCTGTAGGCACCTAGACACACATGAACACATACATTTAAGTAAGAAGAACTAATTTTTAAAGAAGGCATGCCTTAGACTTGTTGGGTGGGTCTACAGAGTAAAGTGGCTTCCATTGCTCAATACCTACTATATACGTACATACTATAAACCCCACTCTTCCCTGGTACTGGCCCTGGCATCAGAATTCAGTTTTGCTATTCTATTGCATGACTTCAGGCAGGTGACTCAATTTTTTAATTGGAGATTGGATATAAAAATAGTACCTGAACTATCCTGAGTGCTAAGTGAGGAAATAGATATGAATCTCTTGACAAATACTGGATACATGGAAGGAAATCATTAAATGTTAGCTCTTAACTTTGTGAGTTCTAAGCCTTGAATTTTTCATAGACTTTCAAGAAAGATGACCCAATGAGAGTTTTAAATCTAGTTCTTTGAATCTGCTCTCTATTGCATGAACTCTAGTTAGTATATAATGAAAACCCAGAGACAGATATTGGGGAAAAGTTGGAATATCAGAGCAACAGACAAACAAACCACAACCACTTCTCACCCAGCAAACTCCTCAGGCCTGATTCCAGGAATCTTCCAACTGAATGCCTCTGAGTCCTAGCCAAAAGTAAAGGAAGGCAAAGAGTCTGTGAAAGCTGAAATACCCTCTTCTCTTGCCCCGCCCAGCTCTCTTAACTTCCTCTTTCCATATTTCTAAAGCTAGGATTAAAGGTGTGGGTCATCACACCGTGACCTGGCTTGGTTCTGTGGTTGACTCTGATATTCCAGATTAATTTTATTAAATATATATCACCACAACTCTTGGCAGGCAAACATTGCAATTTTATACAAATGTAAAACTAGAGACCGTGTGGAGTATCAGGGAATGTGTCTTGGAAAAATAACGTTAGCTGGTTTAGACCAATGAATTATCTGCTTTGTATCTGGTCACCCTACAGTCCCTACCTACACCACTCTTATTCAGGTTCACATTCTCCACACTTGATGGTCATTTTCTTTTATTTTCTGGCAATAGTTGAGATCAATTAAAATGCAATTAGTAAGTGATGACTCCAGAGTGGAGTGATACTGGCTTGTGGAAGTGGGATTTGGAGACAGCAGCTCAGCATGCCTGTCTTGTTGGCCGTATGTGCTGGAGACTGACATAAATGTCTTTGAAAACAACTGAAATACTTTCCTCCGAGTGTCACCAATAGGGCACAATATGCATCGCTGCATAGCATATTGACACAATGCTGTTCACAGCAAATTTCTCTGTCTGGGGACAAAGTCCCCTCCACCCCCGTGTGTGTGTGTGTGTGTGTGTGTGTGTGTGTGTGTGTGTGTGTGTGTAACAACATGCCATCCAGTACAATGGGAAAATTGGATTCTGCACTGCCCTGACCCACGGGACTTCAACATGGGAGACCACCTCCGAGAGAGAATGAAGGGAAGGGAGACGCAATGGAAGGCAGCAGGTCAAACGGGATTCTGATCGAGCTGCAGTTTTATTACCATTCTATACATGCTTATATAGTTCTAAAGCAGAATATGGGGAGGGGGTAGTCATCAAACACCTGCAGGAAGCTGGCCAGGGGAAGCAGAACGTTGGCAAGGTGACTGGTCTTGTTTTAGGGGAGGGTTGCTAGGTATCCTCACTGTAGAATGTTCTTGTTATTCTGTTCTTTAGAGCCACCTTAGAGGGCTGCTAAGTAACCTAGCCACAGAATGTTCCTGTTATTCTATTCTTTAGAGTTACTTCTTAGTTACTGTTAAGCAAACCAGAACATCTATTTTACTTTGGGAGAACATCTACTTTACTCAGGGTCGTGCTGGCTCAGTGGTTGGTTTCTCAGTAAGTTCCCATGGTAGCCTTTAGCTAGAGGCCTAGAGGCTCAAGCCAGGGTCTTGGTCCCTGACACTGTACATGGGAGAAGCAAGTAGGTTGAGAACAGGCCATGCTTTCTCTCAGGTAACTCTACAGATGGGGTGAAGCAGCACTGAGAACAATCAAGGGTGCTGTGAAATCACATTACACTAGGTTCCTAAGCTAAGTCAGTCTCCTGTGAGCTTTCAGTTTTCAAGTACGATTGTGGTCAGGTGAATTCCTTACAAACAGAGCCAAAAGAATGTTTGAACTCTGGATGAATCATGACATGAAGGAAGGTCATAAGGACAGAAACCAGAGAAAGAAATACCATTTCGAATTTAGCTAGAGTCATTCTATACTCTTGCCTTTTCAGGAGAGTTTCCATTTATGCCTGCATTCGGGTCTCTTACCTACTCATGTACTTTCATCCACTCTCAACAGTACCCTGGTATACAAAGTAAATTGTATGGATGCTGGAGTCAAGCTAGAAATGCCCAGTTTTTCTTGCATATGTCAGTTAAAGTAGCATGAACTTGCCCCTGGTTTCTGAAATTCTGGGTACATAACATAATAGACATTTAGAAGGAAAAGGGGACTGTGTCCTGAGTGCTCAGGTCCCTTATGCCCATTCATCTGGTGACTCAGTAGAAAGGTAGTGCATGTACCTGCAAGATAACTGAGAAATCTGCAAGATAACTCAGTCCTTGTGAATTTACCTATGTTCTTCTGTTCTTCTTGTGATATAAATGTTAGTCCCTCTGAAACAGAAGTCACAAGATAAATCTTATGGTTACCTTTAAGACAGAGTTTATACAAGGGGATGTACAATTAGGTCTATATAATTAGGACATGACTCTAGTTCAAGAGCTGGAATTTGTTTCCTTGGAAGCACTCTCAAGTCTTACCTATACAATCATTTCCTTAGAGTCTTGAAAGTCAGCCTGCATTTAGGAAAGAAAACTAGAGCATATAGGCAGCATATACATGACTCAAACAACAGGGATGTTCAAGGATGGTAACAGTGCTGTATAGTATAAGGTCAATAGTCCAGTTTCTCAAACTCAATTATATTACTTACTTCTTTCCTCATCTTATATAGCCCAGACTGGTCTAAAGCTTACAATAGTTATGCCTAAGCATCTTGAGTGCTGGGATTGCTGATGTGCATCAGCATTGAACTTATTATTGCATTGTTTAACATGATGCTAAAACCTCTAGTCATTGTTATAAAGTAAGAAAATAATTTTCCATGAATAAAAATAAAGCTGAGTTTTCCAAGATGACATGAAATTTATATGGATGGAAGTTCTAATATTATAGACTTCTCTCTCCCTTTCTCTCTCTCTCTCTCTCTCTCTCTCTCTCTCTCTCTCTCTCTCTCACACACACACACACACACACACACACACACACACACACACACACCTGATGAGTTTAATTCGATTGTAAGGCATGTGGCCATTTTTTAAAAGTCAGTCTCATAATCATACAGTGACAACAGCTAGACACAAAATGTTAATTTTAAGTAATTATGTTCTAACAGAGTACCTAAGTAAATGAAGACATGACATGTTTTTTGATGTAGTGACTAGGTCTCCTATTATTTAGGCATTGTGAAACTTAATCCCTTGTGAATCTTGATGTATGACATTCAAAATGTATATAGAGGAGGAAAGGACAAACGGCGGCTGAGATCATCCTGAAGAATGTGGAAGAGCCTACTGTCCCAGCCGCTAGGACATGACATGGTAAAGAGATGACCTCGCCAGAGAGGGGATCAGAAACAGACCCAGCCGTGAAGACATCAGCCACATAGAGAATGTGCATCATATACCAAGGTAGGAGATAGACATGGTCAGTGGTCTGGGACAGCTATCACTATGAGAAATGGCAGAATGGGAACTGCTCACATTCTTCAAATACACTTTACATGAGTTGAGAGTTCAAAATAATAATAATAATAATAATAATAAATAGAACTTTGGAAGTTTAAAAGCTAACTTTTAAAGGAAGAATATAGGATAAAGATCTACTTTCCTTGGGATAGAGATGTGTTTTTAAATAGTTCTCACCAATCATAAGCCACCATTTGAAAAGTAGTAAGTGGGATTGTATTAACTAAATTAGATGTTTATCAAAAGATGGGAAACATGGAGAAAAGGGTATAGTATTTTACTGAAAAACTTGGATACTTATAAACATATATTAAAAGGCAGTGCATTACCCTCTCATTCCCCTAAGACTGACAATGCTGAACAACACTAGAATTAGTGAGACTGTGGCATGGACTTTGTGGGAATATAAATTGTACAGTCACTTTGGGAAAAATTATTATTTCAGTTGTGTACATTTTTAAAGTATAGTGTGATAATTTGGTACATGTATATGATGTATGATTATCAGAGCAGCAAAGCTAACATTCCCATCTGTAGACTTTTATTTACACATAGTTATGAAGTGTAACAATACACAAATGAAATATGTTCCGAGAAAAAACAGTGAGTTTAACATTTCCATGGCTCCATCACTCCATCGCTCCATATAACATTGTGTCTGGAGCCTTTGAGCTTGTGTCTTCTAGTCATTCAGGAAATGCATGTTGTTATTCTGTGCTACAGCTCATCCAACTCCACCCCAATACACTGCAAGTCCTTTCTGGTGCCCATTCTCACCTCTCCAGCTGCCTTGCCCAGCAGCTAATCATGATGCCACACTCAGGGCATTGCCTTGGTAGATGTTGGGGTCCCTCAATTCTTGTCTTCAAAAGAATGAATTCTGTCAAGAGAATAAAGCAAAAAATTATTAACTAGCAAAACAGTGATTACATCCACAAAACAATGTGAGTGCTCCACTGCAGACTGGAGCAGGCAGCCCCAGCCTGGGAGCAGCCCAGTGGGTCTGCTTCTGGATTTTAAGAAGGTTCCTGAATATTTATGACCAGATGTTAGAGTATCCAGGCCCTTTTGACCATAAGTGGATAATATTTTAGGTAAACCCTATCCCCATAGTTGTCATCACCAACAAGAGCAGGGCAGGAAAATTAGCCCCGCCCTCTGTTACCTAGCTCCAGGCAACCAGAAGTACAGTCTCATGTGAATCAGCCCACCCACCTGTCTGGTCACTTTGGGATCTCATACTCAGCTATAAGCCTGTTTACTAACCTCTCTTGGTGTTCCAGCCTCATTATTTTTGCCTTAACATCTATTTTAAATGTGAAGAAAGCATATCTTGATATCTAGGAAGTCATTTGTGGATGTGCACGTGGAGAAGATCTGACTCTGTCAACTCAAATGTTCAACTAAATGCCCATCGACAGGAAAGCTGATCGATAAACTGCACGCTCGGCAGCAGTGGAGATGACTGAACGTGGGGAAATGCTTCCACAGGGAAGAGAATCGAAAATGTATCACGGAGTGAAGAAAGCTAATCACAAAAGAATACACAGGGTCTGGTTCTACTTCAATAGAGTTCACATGGACAGAACCAAGTGATGTGTATTTGAAGATGGCATACATACAGAACAAACTATTTATAAGAGCTTCATTGTGAAGAGAGAGAAATAAGCAGAGCCAGGGAGAAATATATCAAAAGACTTGCAGAATTAGTAACTTCCTTTTTTAAAAAAAAAAGCTCACTGTGGGCCCATGAGTGTTCACTTAGGACCTTATCCACTAGGCAGACCTTTCTGAATGTATGAAATATTCCACACAGATGCAAAAAATATAAAATGTTTAGAGGTTTCCAGCTGGCTGCAGACTGCCACGAACTGAGTGGGCAGTCCAATTATTTCCCTATTTACAGCAGGATTTATACTTTTAACTTTGGCTCATCCCTGATCAAATTTACCGAACACAGTCTAGTGATCAGATTAGTAATTCTCTGTGCTTTCAGCCAATCCCAGCCTCAGCATATGCATAATACAATCTTAATGACCCAGAACAACACATTTAGCCATATAATATAGGCAGTTTCCCCATTAGCAGTCTCATTGGAAATACTCCAATATGTAATTTCTATTAGTGGTTTTATTATGGATTCCAGCACAGCCTGCTGGGGGCTGTACCCGAAACCAGATTTGATGGTCCTAACAATCACTACTTGGTTACTGTGAAGCTTTTCTCATTGCTGAAAGCAGAATGTATCATGACTTCCTTCTGCTTGTCTCACCAGAATTTTCTTATGCCTAGCACAAGGCAAAGAGGTCTGGCATCTATCTTACAGGTTATCATGAGGAAGAAAATGAGTAATGCATTAAAAGCTCATGGGAACCACTCATAAACATTAAGCCATTGCATGTTTATATTCAAGGTCTTCTTGCTTTTGTTCATCTTCTTCTGCCACTGAGGGTCTGTGCAAGAGTGTGTAACATGTATCAGCTAATGGCCTGTGCCACTCACTGTTTACATCCTATGTTTGTAACTAGAGGTGGGTGGGAAGCCTATTTCATGCATACATATCCCTGGTGTCTAATAATAATCTTAATGTATATCAGACACATGCTACATATTTTGCTGTAGTTGTTTGATCAGTTTGGGTAATTTTTTTGAGATAGGGTTTTACTGTATAGTTCTGACTAGTCTGGAACTTGCTATATAGACTAGGCTAGCCTGTATGTAACTTATATACTTCTCTGGTCTCTGCCTCTTGAGTTCTGGAATTAAGGACATGAACTATCGTGTCCTCTATTGGTATGTATTTTTAATTTGTTTGAGAATTACAGCTTTGTGCACTTTTTTAGATTCTAGTATTTTTCAGATCTAGTTGATGTTTAGAAAGCTCATTGGAGTCACCTCTGTGGTAAAGAAGGGAACACAGAGGTACTCATCAGCATCTTTTTTTGGGAGTGATACTGAAGGCAAAGTGATGTCTAAACACAAAATGGAGACTTAGCATGAGGATCTTCATTGATTGAACTGTCAATCCTAGAATTGGGCCATGCTTGATTCCATGAGAGAATGAGTGAGGCTGTCCGTGAGTTTAGCAGACAAACTTGGCTTAATAAGAAGAGGCTGGAGTGGGGCAAAGAGGACAGTCACCGTGGTGACTTCCCATCCATGGCAGGTACAAGGAAAGACAACAGAAACGTAGCTGACTGGGGAAGGAAGCTCAGCTGACTTCAGGCCACATTGGCGGTTGGAAAGTTATAGCAGAGGGAACGCAGTAGCAGCTTTTCCGGTGGTTGACAGATGCTGACATAAACAGCTGAAGGAAGACATTTTGTTGTTGCTTAAGGTTTTGGAGAGCACAATTTATGGGTTTTTACCCCTACACAGGGTATTTGTGGAATACCATAGCAGTGAGATTGCAAGACATTCAAACAGAAAGGTGGCAGGGATAATATAAGCCCAAATTCCCACCCCCTGTAGCCCACTTCCTTTAGCTGGGCCACACCTACTAAGGTTTCCAGAACCCTCTCCAAATAGTGCTGTCAGAAAAAGTGTTAAAAAGTGTCATCTGTGGGAGACATTTCATCTTCAAACACAACCAAACTTCATCATCATACTCACTCAAACTGTTGGTTTGAGAAATTTGGCTATTTCTCATCTTCCATTTTGTCAGAAAATCAGAGAGCAACTTAGTTTTGTGTTAGTGATGCAGAGCTTGAGTACATGAGAACTTATTTTTATAGTTTGACCTTTTCTCCTGGAGCCTTATGCAGGGACTTAGCCCAGAATAATGATCTGTAATAATTTATATTTGAAAATGATGGCAGGGGATTCAGAAATACTCCCTGAGGGAAATAAGAAAAGTCTAGCCTTGATTGGGAAGTTTGCAATTATGGCAAAAAAAAATTCTCTTCTTTGCAGCCAACTTTTCTTTCTCTGAATGCAATTAATTTCTTGAAAAGATCTTTTTTTGGAGACAAGTCAAAGAGAACTTCCATTTACTGGGCCCAATCACTGACTGTAGATGTTGTTATTCTATGTATCAACTGTAGAAATGAGTGACACCTGATATGATGCCAGGCAAGGTGCAGAGCAGAGAATGCAGAAATTCAGTGTGTCATCGCCCACCCCCAAGGCTCTACCCTCTAATATAGATTTGTGACTGACTCATAATTATGTAGTCGTAGGTGAAATATGTTTACAAATTTGTCTGTTTGAGAAGCAATGCAGTGTGATGTGATGTGATTTCAATCAGTGTGAAAGTTTATTGAGAATTTTATTGGTTTGCCTACTTATCAAAAGAAAGTTGGTTAGAGTGTTTTTGAGGTTATAATTATGTGGTTACATATGCTTGCAAGCGATTGGTATTTCATTAATAGAAGTAAAATGTAATAAGGATCTGCTGTTAATTTTCTCATCATTGTGGCAAAATGCCAGAAGAGGTGACTCTTGCTCTGGTGGTAGAAGTATGACTCAGTTTGCCATATTACATCCAGAGTCAGGAAGCAAAGAGATAGGAACGGTGGTGCTTTGAGGACCCCAGGCAATGGGATGTCAGACATCCAGGGTGCATCTCCATGGTGATGCTAAAGCAAGTCAAGATGACAATGGACATTAGCCATTGGAAGTAAGTTTGTTGAAATTAAAGTCCTGTCAAGATGGAGGAGAGGGATTGTAAAAGTCTATGTGCTCGTGGCCCAGTAATGGTGAAAGTCAAATATACAAACTGGAATCTCTTTGTGGAGCTGGGGTCTTATGTAAGGATGAATCCTGTACTTATCACTTTTGCTGGTCTGGGTGCAGATCCTGCATCATCTTATGCTAATAGGATAGCAAAAGTGTTTATTAATGAAGTCTCCCAGGCAGGGAGGGAAGAGCCGTTTTTAGCTGGCCCTAGTTAAGAACAGGGCTCTGATGGAGATGGTAGGGGTGAGTTGAGAGACGGTGAGGAAGGCCAGGTGAGGGAGGGAATCAGGTAGACCCATGCCTGTGTGCTTGCATGTGTATGTGTGATGTACATTTTTTCTTCCTATTTCCTGTTAACCCTTGTCCCCATTCTTAGACTTGACTGGCTATACTCAGAAGAAAAAGGTGGCTATATACAAAAGAGAAGAGGAAGTTGCTCTCCTGCCTTTTGGGTTTTGAAAACACAGACTTGGAAAAGACTCCAGGCTACCTTGATGAGGAATAAGAAGCATCCTCTCTGAAGGGCAGGATATGCAGAGATATCAGGGTATGCCCCTAAGGAAGGAGCATTGTGGCTGCTCACTGAGCCTGACTCAGGCTAGAGTGGCTGAGGCTGGGTAATCTAGACCCAAGGCATCTTTGAGATCTTCCTGGGTAAGAGACAGGTTCCCAAACTGAAGTACAGTTGCAGAGTCTAAACCAACAGGGTCTTAGATGCACAGAATCTCCCCTCAAATCACAGTGTGGTTTGGGAGTCCAAAATGGTGCTGAGTAACCAGAATGACCTAGAAATAGCAGAGTAAGAATTCTGGGTAACTCAGAGGTCTGGGGAAAATGATCCAATAGTGGTCAGAAAGGGTATTTCCACAGGTGTCAGCATGGAAATGTAAATCATGTGAACTTGGTGTTGTCTAACATCTTGACATTGTGTAGGGTGCTCAGGTATCTTGTATGACATCTGCCTTAGCACAAAAAGTGAGAGTCTCACATTGTCAATCTTGGGAAAGAGGCAGAGTTCCACATTTTCAGTCAGGAAAGGGGTGGAGTCTCCCACTGTCAATCTCAAGAAAGGGGTGGAGTTCCACATTGTCAGTCTGGTGAAGCACAGCTTGGCCCAGGTGTAGCAGAGACAGGCAGATTGCTCTTGCATATCTGCTATCAGGGTGTGTGGCTGGTTCCTTCATTCTTCGCTCATTAACAATAATTCACTAAGTGCCTGTGAAGTGGCTCGTACTATCCTAGAATAAACAAAGCAGATGAAATTGCTGCTATGGTGCAGCCTATTAATTTAGTATAGCTAGGAAGATAGGAAAATGCAGAAAAACATAAACATTATTATGTTATTAGTGTTAAGGACTAGGTAGAATAATCAAGCAGAGTCAGGAATAACATACCCACACTTTAACAGTGAATCTGAACAGACCCCTTTGCTCTTGCTCCTAATTGCATGTATTCTGTTAGTTTTAGGTAACTAAGAGGAGGCACCTGTCACTGATCATGTTCAAGACACAGGGCTAGAAAAGATGAAGCAGTGGGTTCTTTCAAAGATCAGCCAGAGTTGAAACTAAGTGTTAGCCAGGCTGGGACTGAACTTGAGCTCAGCTATATGCATCTCTTTAGACAGGGCTTGTGGCTGTAGTAGTGTGGTCATGGAGAGCACTGTCACAGGGCATGTGACTGTAGCAGTGTGGTCATGGAGAACACTGTCACAGGGCATGTGACTGTAGCAGTGTGGTCATGGAGAACACTGTCACAGGGCATGTGACTGTAGCAGTGTGGTCATGGAGAACACTGTCACAAGGCATGTGGCTGTACCGGTGTGGTCATGGAGAACACTGTCACAGGGCATGTGACTGTAGCAGTGTGGTCATGGAGAACACTGTTACAGGGCATGTGGCTGCTCCAGTGTGGTCATGGAGAACACTGGCACAGGGCATGTGGCTGTAGTGGTGTGGTCATGGAGAACACTGTCACAGGGCATGTGGCTGTACCTGTGTGGTCATGGAAAACACTGTCACAGAGCATGTGGCTGTAGCAGTGTGGTCATGGAGAACACTGTCACAAAGGACCAAGGATATCCCAGGACTCAAACACAGAATTGTGACTTCAAGGGTCACACTTTGCACTTAATAGAGTCAAGCATTCTGGTAGTGTTCATGGCCTCACCTTTGGGCTTTTCTCTTGCTTCGCATACACTTTAGGGGGTCTCTGGCAGTAGAACAGACCTGTACAATCCTCCCAACCCAGGGAACTAATGAACTCTCTTCTCCGTTGGCCAAATAAGTCTCTGAGTCACAGCCCCACACTTCAACATAGAGAATGTAGTGGTAGCAGAGAATATTTATCCCAGAACCATGTCTTACACAAATCAGGGTTGTTCTGTAGCAAATTGCTGCTGATTCTATTAACTACAGTCAACTTAGTGCCAGAAACAGCTAGAGGTTTTCAACCAGTGGAGTAGAGAATCTGAAGACATCTTGAGGTGACATGCTAGCCAAACACCTTCATAATCTGTGAACTTTCTCAGTCAATCTTTGGCATAGAGTTTCTTCATTCTTCCTTTTTATCCCCCCTTATTTTAGTAAAAAAGCCCCAATCCAATTGGGAAAAATATATTTTTGTTCTAGAGGTGAGCAAATGGTATCCCAGTGATTGCTGTCATCTGTCCTCTTGGTAGCATGTAAAATCACCAGAGAGATGGGCATCTGGGCATGCCTACCTAGGTTAGGTTGTCTTGATTATGGTATTCCATGTAGAAAGACCCACTCTACCTGAGGTGGTACCTGGGATGTATACTTGGAGGACATTTGTTGAGTGCTTGCTTGCTTGCATCCAATGCTCTCATCTTCTGATTGTGGGTATGATTTGTCAGGACCAGCTTTTCATCTGCCTACTGCCTGTACCTCCCCATTATGGTGGAATGGGCCTTTATTTGTGAGCTAAAGTCAACCCTTTCTTAATCTGATTTCTATGAGGCATTTTATTACAGCCACTGGAAAAGAAACCAAGGCAAGTAGTGGCTAGGTCCCAGGGAAAAGGAGCCTGGCATTGTCTGAAAATGACAAGGAAGAAAAACCCCAAGAAATTCTGTATAAATTCCAATGAACCTACTGATTATGGCAGAAAAGAAAAAAAAAAAAACAAAACAGTGCTGAATATAAACAGTGGAGGCCACAGACTTCAATTTCATAGCCTTCTTCCACATAGACCATAACAATTGAGCAAAGTTATCACCCAATTTACTCAAAGAATAAGCATTAATGAAATAATTCAACCTGAACGATGTGCTGTTTTATGGCCAGCACACATGGCTCACCTGTATGGATCCACTGTGCTTATTTAATGTCCCTTTAAGATGAAATACGATGGTGGTGGATTGACATTAATAGCATCCCTCGATGCTGAGAAAATGTCCCTGTGGATTGAATGGCACTTGTTTTTCTGTAGATGGAGATTGAAGAGTTTATCTTGAGAGTCTTACACTGGGGATAGTGTCACAAATTTTAACACCGCCGCACATGTTACCACAGGTGTCTTGACTTTGCAAGCTTCCGGGACAAAGATGTCCTTCTTCAACAGCCTTTGCTGGCCATGATGAAGCTTTTAGAAAGAAAACCATTACATAAGTCACAGTTCTATTTTCAAGGCACTTCCATGGATACTTTCTGTTGGGTGGCATAGATTCCTTTTTTGTCTGCTGCTGTGGGATTATAATCTTGTATTTTGTAAATATTTGTCCCTCCTACTAGTGTAATCAAGCACTGATTGGCAGACAGGAAGTATGGGTGTGGCTACCAGCCTAAGAAAACCCTGGGAAGAGGAAGAGCAGAGATGCCAGGAAGAAAAGAAAACTAAAATGCTGCTCTGAGAAAAGATATGAAGCCACTTTGCTAATCACGGATTAATTTCAGAGTAAAAGTTAGCAAGTAAAATTCCTGAGCCACAGGCCAAACAGCACGTAATAAATACAAGACTGGGTGTGATTATTTGGGACTGTGGGTCTAGATCTTGGGGTTAGGGTGAACCAAAAACAATCTGCTGACTTACAACTGCACCTCTTTGTGTCTGAAAAACCTGCTATCAGAAGTGATCGATTACGGGAGCACTCCAGTTATGAAATTATTCAGAGGTCCCTTAGAGGTTCTGAGAGTGATGGAGAGCGCGTTCTGTCAATACCTGAGGAAATGTGGGGCAGATGGTGCAGGTATTGATCTTTCCTGGGGCTCAGATTCCCTGTCTGTAAACTCTGAAAATACCTGCTGGCCTAATAGTGCCTAAATCTGTAATTTCTCCACTGCTTTGGGAACAGATTCATAGGAACCTCTTCTTATCAGGCAGATGACATCTTCTCACTGTTTTCTCTAAAGGGGGTACACGCTGCATATGGTGCTGAATTTGCCCCAACCAGCTTTGGTTTTAGTTAGTTGGAGATGTGTGACACTGAGGACCTTGAAACACTGAGATAAACTTTGATTCTTAGGAGCCCTAAAGGTCTCACAAGCAGTTGTGATTTTATGTATATATAATATGTAATTGCTTCAGCCAGGTCATTTTTTAAAAGACTTAAGATTATTCACATGCATATATGAATGTACACCATGGGTGTGCCAGGCCCTCAAGGAACAGAAGAGGGAATCAGATTTTCTGGAATTGGAGTTACAGACAATTATGATATTCCCACATAGGTGCTGGCAACTGAACCAAGGGCCCCTGAAAGAACAGCAAGTACTCCTAAGTATAGAGCACATTTCTTCATCCCCTGGACTTGGTGGTGGTGGTGTGTATGTGCATATGTGTCACTCTTGATTGAACTCAGCACTTCTACCATTACTGTCTAGATGGGCTTTCTACCCCTGAGAAGTATCATGGCCTTTTCTGTTTTCTTCTGTAAGTCTCAGTGAATTGTGCAGACAGGCCTTGACTATGTCATGCTCCTGACTCAAGTCTCTCAATTAGCTGGGATCGTGAGCCTCTCTCACAGGCCTGACCAGGAAAAGAGTTAACCTGTGGGGCTCTTACGCATAGGGAATGCTGGACAAAATAATGATTTTTAAAATGATAGCTTCCTGAAAGGCCCTAAATGCATTCTCAGGTGATTGTAAGTTTGTAAAGAGGAGAAATACTGATGCAAAGAAACAAAACAAACAGTTTGAAAGAGAATAGCTGCTCAAAATGCACTCCTCTTGCATATTGCATCTTTTGAGGTAATAGCCCTTGGAAAGCCACAGCTGCAAAAACAACATTCCCAAAGTGTCACATTAGGCTCTGAAGCTTGGAGACCTGCAGCTGGGGACATTTCCACTTTCTCCTCCTTCTCTTCCTTGACAGGATTTATCCAGGGTAAGGGCATCTGCTAATCTGTGCAGACATGCCAGCCTCCAGTGGGCAGAGCAAAAAACAGCAGAACCAGCAGAAGGCTGTAGATGGCAGGGAGGTGTCCTGTATGGAGGTTAGACTTTTTAAAATGGGAGTGTCTTTTTAAAAAATTATTTATTCATTGAAAATCCTGTGTATGTATACATATTTATACAATATATTTTGATCATATTCATCCAGCATTACCATTCTTCCAATTCTCCCTAGTGTCCAATCATATTTCCTCCCAAGTTCACATCCTCCATTTATATCTTATTATTGATAATATCCGGAGTGTAGTCAATGCTGCCTGTATGTGCATGAGTTTGGGGCCATTCCCAAAGCACGATAACCCACTAGTAGACAAGGCTGCAAAAGACAGTGTCTCTCTTCCTCAGTAACCATCCCCTGTCACTAGCTCTTCCCTCCTAGTCAGGACTTTGACAGGTCTCTACAGACAGCCACGACACACCCAGAAGTCAGCATTTTACAATCCCCTCATCCATTAGCTCTTACATTCTTTCTGCACACACCATTTTCTGTTGTTTCCCGTGATTTGGTGCAGTGAGGTTAATGTAGATGATGAAGCCACAGCTGAGTTATCATGGTCACTTATACTTGGCACTTCAACCAGTTATGAGTCTCAGCGTTAACTACTCCCTGCTGAAAACACAGAGCAACATAAACCTCTGAGTGTGGATGCAAACATTTAGAAGACCCTGTGACAGCATGAGCTTTTAATGTAACAACAGTGAGTTCCCCCCAGGGCCTATAGTCTCCCATAAATCCTTCTAAGAGGGTGAATCACATCTTTAGACCCAGCAATACAAAAGGCAGGATCGCTTCGTTGATTCTGTCTCATAATGTGTTCTGTAGTCTTTCTCTCCTTATAGTTCCAAAGGGAACCTTCTGTACCTATGAGATACTAACACAGAAATAGCTGTCCTTTTGATCAGATAGATGATTATTAATGCCTTGAATTCAAAACTAGAATGTAGAGGAATAGAATAATTTTTCCAAATTTATATTATACTGTAGAATTGATAGAAGAAGGTATAAAAGTATTTTAGATTTGGAGGAAGCAGGAAGTCAAATAAAAACCAAAAGAGAGACACTCTGGAGCAGGGGCAGCTGAACTCTGCACCTGGCCACACCCGCAGCTCCTGCTGCTCAGGGAATCTACTAGGAGCCCTACTGCGACCCCGATCTGAGTGAACTGAGCAAACCAACTGCAGGGGTCTCTGAGGGGCGGTTTTGAACCCTGACCAGAGAGGTGACAGGAGACACACAAACCAAAGTGCCACAACTGATCAGGACCCATCTAATCGTGAATCACTGAACCCATGGGCAAACGTCAGTGCAAGAAATTACATAATAATACAAAAG
>PVIH01026182.1:0-19245 GCA_004025045.1 Sigmodon hispidus | reverse complement strand
TGGTATTCTTCTCCTTCTTCTATTCCTATTATTCTCAAATTAGGTCTTTTCATGGTGTCCCAGATTTCCTGAACATTTTGAGTTATGGCTTTTTTAGTTTTACTATTTTCTTTGACTGATATATCTATTTGAGCTACTGAGTCTTCCACTTCAGAGATTCTATCTTCCATCTCTTGAACTCTGTTTGTTATGCTTGTATGTGTAGTTCCAGCTTTTTTCTTCAGGTTTTCTATTTCCATTTTTGCCTCATTTTGTGCCTTTTTTAATTGCTTCTATTTCAGCTTTTATTTCAGCTTTTAGTTCCTGGCATGTTTCTTTCATAGATTTGTTCATCTCTTCCAATTTTTTGTTTGTATTTTCTTCTATTTCTTTAAGGCTTTCTTTCATATCTTCTTTGAGAGCTTCGATGATCATCAAAAAGGAATTTTTGGTGTTGCTTCCTTCTGTTTCCTCTTCATTGCTCAGTTCAGGTCTTGTATTTGTAAGATCGCCACTCTCTTCTGGAGTTACCATGTTGTCCTTTGTATTATTATGTAATTTTTTGCACTGACATTTGCCCACGGCTTCAGTGGTTCACGATTAGATGGGTCCTGGTCAGTTGTGCCACTTGGGTTTGTGTGCCTCCTGTCACCTCTCTGGTCAGGGTCTGATTCTGTCTTTCAGAGACCCCTGCAGTTGTTGGTTCGCTCAGTTCGAGGTCGTGGTGGGTAGCCCTGCAAATTCCCTCAGCAGGAGCTGTGGGTGTGGTGACGGGCAGAGTTTACCTGCCCCCTGCTCCCGAGTGTGCTGGGACTCTGCAGACAGCACTTGGTCCCGGGAGCATAACCTGAAGCAATGAAAGCTCAACTTTCCCTCCCAGGCTGGGATATAGGCGCTGAGGCCTGGTGTTCCCTCCTCACCTCTGGGCGGGGTCTGAATCTGCCCTTCAGGGACCCCTGCAGTTGTTGGTTCACTCAGTTCGAGGTCGTGATGGGGAGTCATTCAAATTCCCTCAGCAGGAGCTGTGGATGTGGTCAGGGGCAGAGTTTACCTGCCCCTGCTCCAAAGTGTGCTGGGATTCTGCAGACAGCCTACTATTCTTATTAGAAGAGAGAAAGCTTGAATTAATGGTTAATAACAAGTTATTTTGGGAGAAGGCATAGAAAGTATTTAGTTTAGCTTACAATTCACAAGTTTATTTTGGGGAAGCCAAGGCAGCAGAAACTTGAACCAGCTAGTCACATCAATGACTTTGTTTAACGATGAGAGCTAACCATCCTTACCATCCAATACTTAACAAGCTCACTTTGCAGGAAGGTGCCATTCTGGTCCAATGTGTTTATATTTGGTTCTCATAGTTTGTTCTTATTGCCACATATAGAAAATTTTAGTGTTTCTTCTAACTTTAACATCTGGAGAGTATAACAGGATTTCCATTAATTCTTTTACTTCATAGCCAGGCTCAAAGTAGTCCAGTGTTCAATGTGGACTGAACACTGTGCATCATGTAAACACTGCATGTAGAACAAGATAGTAGGTAAGATCATCTAATAATGTCCTGACAGGTAAACTAAGTTGGTAAGTTTTCCTTAGCTCCTGTAAAGAGAAACAATTAACTTCTCAAGGGCTGAGGAAATCAAGTGAGAAAGTGTAGTTCCAGCTGTTTGTGTAACTAAACAGAAAAACTTGATTAAGGTGACAAGAAGGAGACTGTTAGCTACCTTATTGCTACTCCAGCCTTAACAAATTCATCATGGAGGAGATGACTCCCAGCTAAGAAAGGAAGAATTTCTAGGCCTTAATATGACAAAATGCCATGCCTGACACAGTAAAAATGAGTCCTGGGAAAAGCCTGGTGATTCCTACCTTCAAGCTAATACATGAAAATCAAGTCTTGAAATTGCATTAGGATAACAGCTTGTCTGACTCCACAAGCCTCTCTCCTATCTCAGTGGCAGAGCTATGAGTGAATCTACCTACTGAGGAATGGGCACAGAGTTAGCATAGAACTCCATCTTAAAGTGATTTTAGGTACATGGAGGTGATGCTCAGAATCTGGTAAAACTGAACTCACAAATAGAACACACAGATTATCCTAATGTAGGTACAATCTGTTTCCAACAGCGACAGGCTCAATTTCAAGCAACATCATTTCTGAACTCAGTGGGAGACAAAAAAAAAAAAGTCACACTCTAAGGATGGTTCAGTTTCCTAAAGATAGGGCTCCACACAATTCAGCTTATCAGCATTAGCCAGACAACAGACTATATGCACTATCTGTTCCCAAACTCAGAGCAACAAAGACAGGCCAGGCCAATGCATGCAAGTAAAATTCTAGACTAAGAAAGGCCTGCATCTCAGTGAGGCAGACTTGTATAAGGGATTATATAGGTACTGTAGGGATTTCATCACATCCCTTTGGCTCGCTTTGTTATTGTCTTTGTGACATTCAGACATTCTAGTTTATTGTCATCCTAGGTGGCCAGGAAATTGCAATAATGACTAGTATCCCAATATGAGAAAGTATAATTCAGTGTAAGGCTCCATTTGCTAAAAATAACCATGATAGGAATAATAAGCTTTTGCATTAGATCTTATTGCTAAGATAGTAAACCCTGGAACAGTGTTTACTACAGCTACCACATTCAGGCTTGCTTGCTAATAAAGTCACTAGAGCAGCCTTAGTTCTTGAGGAAGACATGTGGCCTCCATTCCTTGGCTTTCTACCTGGAAACATTTGTTCTGAGTATACTTTGTCAATAAAAAGACTATAATGCTTTAAACTTTGGTTACACTCCAGTGTTGTGATGCTACTACAGGACTATTGACAAAGGATACAATCCAGATAGGCAGCAGGAAGAGCACAGGGATGACATAGGAGATGAAGATAATCTCTCATAATGACTCTGCCCAGAGTTGCATTGCTAACTAGCCATTGAGCAGTGGCTCTGTTGCTCCAAAAAGGCTTAAAAAGACAGAAAATTGTTTCTTAGGAACATTTCTTATTTGTTCTAATCAACATACTAACATTATATTTGGAAGAGACCTAAACTGAGATTACTCTCAAATACTCAAACAGTGATAGCCTGCCAACAGCAAATCTGGCCCTCAGTGCTGATACAGTTGAAGTGACAATCAGCTTTTGAGCAAGTTGTATGTTTCAGTTCTAAAAAACACAAAGCCAGACTTGGAAGACTAGAAATTTCTCAATGTCCAAAAGATGCTATGAACCAATAAGCATCAGACAAATCAGGAAACAAATATTCAAAATATAACACATTTAAACTGATGAGATAATAATCAGTTTGGTATGCTATTAAACAGGTGATTTAAAATATAAGATCTAAGAAAACTCAGTGTAATTGAAGACAAAATAGAAAAATAACAGAGCTCAAATGTCTTAAAGGCATACAAACAACTTATAAAAAGAGAAGTTTTATTACTATATGTTTTTTATTTATTCTGAATGATTTACTTTTTTATATAAAGTTTGGTATTGATTTTCAAAAAATAATAAGAAAAAACTATGTTAAAATTATGGATCAAATATCCTAAAATTTATGTACATTTTTAAGAATCAACAGTAGGATTGAAGCAAGTATACTACTCTTGGAGATGATTAAAGTTCAGTTCCAGCAGCCACAAAAGTCAGTTCATAACTGTCTGTAACTCCACCTCCAGTAGATTTTATGCCCTCTCTGGGTCCCAACATGAGCATCTCTCTTCTACAGCATTCATTTACACAGACATATGTATACAAAAAAAATAAAAATAAACACTAAAAATTGAAAGTAATCATTTAAAGAATTGAAAGAGTAAAATATTGTTGAGTTTTTGTGTTGAAAAATATATGCCAAAATTGGAAATAAATTTTACTTAAATAATATTAAAAATTAGTTCTATTTTATAAAATGTAAAATATATATAGGTCACATTGTTAAAGTTGTTTGCTTTTGCTTTGCACCATAGTGTGTGTGGGTAAGGTTGGGGGTGTTGCTGTGTTGAACTACTGTAGAATCTAGCAGTGTCCTTTGATCTCTAGCTTTTGATCTGGACAGTTTCAATGCAGACACCCATTGTTCTGTGTTTAGTGGGCACATCCAATCTGAAAAATCCCTGTTGTTCTGAGATGTTTTTTAGACCAGTACGTAATGCAGCAACCTGGAGTGCTCTACCTCGTTTTCAGTTGTTATTCCATCTGTCTACCACAGTCATGCCTAAATTTTGACCTAAATATCTGCTACCAAGTCTCTATAAATGAGCTCTTGTCATTCCTGATTCATGTTTCTTCCTTTGTCTAAACTCTTTTGTCTTCAGGACACACTTCTTCTTCAAGGGTAGGATATTTATTATTTTTAATAGTAGATTTTGGTGACTGATTAAATCTAGACCCAAAGTAATTATTAATTAAAATAATAGTTTATCTTCTTATGGTTTATGTTTACTTCACATTTTAATCTCTTAAAAGAAAGAACGAAATTCTAAAATATGTAATTGTTATGGAGAACTTACTGTGAGTTCTCCAGCCTCCCTCTTCTAAACTTCTGTATGAATTATTAAATTAGCTTGGAAAATGACTCTGTGATACAGTTGCCATTGATCTTTTTCATAGAACTTAAGCTATCTGTTCTAAGGGAAGACCCGCTCAAGTCTTTCAAACTATGTTAGAAATGTGTTCTTTGTCTTCAGCCCTGAGTTCAGCAGTAATGGAACTGCTCTAATTAGGAGGACTTGAGAAAGCAGATGAAGATAATTTTATTCTCAAGGTGACCATATACTTCAGTAAAATCAAGAACTAAGACACTGCAATACCATTAAGGTGAACCTGGCCCCAGCCAGTCTGAACTGTGTGCAGAAAAACTCTGACCTTGGAGATTTCTGAGCTTGTTCTGTTCGTTCCCATAAAGTTCATAGCAGAGACTGGCTCCAAACAAAACCACCATCCACGTTTTTAAAGGCTGAAAATATCCACAGCTAGATTTATGAGAATCCTGCCATAAACCCAGAGTAAGCTAGAGGCACCCATGTATCTCAGTCTGGCTGAATAGGTATAAATGAAACACTGGTTTCTGGATGTACATCCTTCTACAGAGCCAGGCAGAGTTGTCGGGGGAGGCAAGCTTCTGGTTAGTTTAGTCTAGACAACTCTGACACACCTCTATTATTTTTGTTTATCTTATTTATCATAACTGTACCTTATTTTGCCTTGTTTACCCTCAACATGTCCTTTACACAAAATACAGTCACTATAAATAATTCCTGTTCCCACACTCTGCTCACTTAATTTCTAGTCTCCCATCTCTTCCCTAAAGAGTGGTTTGCTGCCTCAATGGGGATAAATCCAAAGATAGAAACAAACACCAAGTACTCTAAAATAACAGTGCAAACATATCAGGAAAGCTTCAAAACATTTATCCTGACACATTTTTAAAAAATCACACATGAAATACTTTAAAAGTCTCACTGTAAAAACTCATATTGTCTGTAAACTAAACAATTTTCCCCATTCATTTCTCAATTTATTCTAATCGCTAAAGTTAGCATGACTAAGCATGTGCTATTAAAACTTTCTGACATTTTTCTACATACATGAATAAAATTTTTCTACATCTAATATGAATTAGGTCATTTCTGAAATGCAGTAGTTGTATGATACACTCTTTCCTGTTGAGCCATGTGATGAAAGCATGATATTTTCAACGGAGAAATATTTATAAAACTAATATGTAATATCTGCTAAATGCTTCTGTAAGGTCTTCTGGCTTCTTTATATGTCATTATATATAATCTTATGATATAACAGTTTGTTAACTTTTTAATTGATAGACAAATATAGATGCAAATAGAAAAACAAGGTATTTGAGACAAGCTAAGTAAAAAATATCTTTAATTATTAGATCTTATTTCTCTGTCTAGAATACTCAATTTTGTCATTTAAACCTAAAAAAATGTCTTTAATCATTAGACCTTATTTCTCTGTCTAGAATACTCAATTTTGTCATTTAAACCATCTAAAATTATATTGTTAATTAGATTCTCAATTCTTTTAAGATAAGAGTGGAATTATTGAATGGATAGGGCAAGTAAAAGATCATTTTTTAAAACCCTATGCAATGAGTATGAATGTAAATGAGGGACTCTATGCTACAGAGTTAACAACCCACCTCTCCCTTTTTGTTTTATAGCTTCTTGAATATAGTGTATGCAATGATAAGTCTAGTATAAAAAGAGAAACCCATGTATAAAAATACTTAATCTCAGCCAGTGCTCAGAGCGTTATAGAGGTCACAAAGAAATACAACAGAAAAGCCTTTTCTGTTCCCACTCCAAGCCTTTGGGAAAGCTGCATCAATTGCTGTGTTCCCAGGAGCAGTCACTTGTCTAAGTTCTTAATGTAACATCATTCTCAATTTGCCAGAGTCACAAGGAAACCTTGACTTTGGTATGCATGCTCTATCTTTGATGCAGTAATATTTTCCAGAGTGTGGGAGGACATCAAGCTATGAAAATATCTTTGGAGATTTGCTTATTAAGTTTTGTTTTTAAAATCTTTCTAGTACATTTTTTTAACACCAGGAGGTTCCCTTTATTTTGTGTGCACATCTTGTTTTCTTTCTGTCTAATGAAGTTGCAGAATTTTTTGATGAGCTATTAAGCTTGGAAAAAATAAACAGCTCTTTAAAAGAAGACAGTGAAAATGAAGAGTGGAAAAATGCCTAGGTTTAAGAGAACACTTCATTACAGCCCATTGTTTGGAAGATAAGGCTAGTACTAAGTAGTTCAAGTCATATGAATAAAAAATTTGAGAATTATGGGGAGGCTCTCTAAGCATCTTCTGTATGATCCTGATGACAGTGTATCATTTTCAATAAAATAACATTGACATTTAAAATGTAGGGCATTTCTTTACATTTAAATGTCAGAAAACTAAAGTTTTAATACAGCATGCTCCATATATTTCATAAGGCACATGTATACTAGAAATCATTATATTTCACTTATGTGGAATTCAAAAGTAATTGGGCACACTATGCTTTTTACTATATTTTGAAACTCATTTGGTGTATTATACTGGAGTTCTCAAAGGGACAGTGGATAGTGTTCTATTATGTAATCCTTTATAGGTTTGTTCCAGAAGCTACAGCCATGTCTGAACTAGAAATCCTTCCTTTGACTTCCATGAAGTGGAGTAACTATTTCAGCTCTTCCATGTAACATTTTAATATGTACAGTACGTCACACCCAAGGGAAATATTGTCTGGTTCACTTGTGTAACCAGCTCAAGATGAAATTTTCCTAGAAATGACCATATGGGGCTGATAAAAGGAGATGTGAAACTTGGGATTAGCATGTTTTTCTTTTTGTGGTATGTATTGCTTTTTTGGGAGATTTAACAGGAGGAGATAGGATCATAAAACATCAAACAATGTCCTGAGCATCATGATTTCCTTTTATGGCAGCAAAATTATTGAAGCACAAAAATCCTGTTAGAGAAGTAATGGAGGAGACACTAGTTGCATCTACTGTGTGAGTTTTTATATTTGCTTCTATCTAGTTGACATTCTTGTATTGGAGCCCTTTTACAACTTTGGAATTCTTTTTTGCTCTTTGAACACTTAGCTTCCTAAAACAGAAATTTGGGGTGATTCTACAGAAACATGAGTTTTCTAGTCTGCAATTGGATCACCCTGGTTATGAAGATGTAGTTCTATTCCCTAAAAAGGTCAAAGGGATGTTCATCTGGTTTTTGCCTTTACTAGAACCAGAAAGGAAGTGTTTGCAGCTATTTCACCTGGCTCAGAGAATTTCTGATGCAGCAGAAGAAAACTGGTGTTTGATAACACAGGTAATACAACAATCAAGGACAACACACTAGCGTAACCCATCCCGGGAATGAGAAGGACATTGTTGGAATTTCATGAACACAACAGCACCTGTGAAAACAACCAGAAATCCTTGGTTATGGAATGAATTGAGGATCTAGAAATGAGTGCTATAAGAGTAGTCAACTTATTGAAACTAGGCAGGTAATTACTTGTTCATTTATTAACATGTTTCATTTATTAATTTAATAGGTATCTGTTCAAAGATATACACAAAGGCCTTTATCCTCATCAACTAGAGGACTATGAAAAGGACTAGTTGTCACATAGCTAGAAAATCTGCAAAGAATTCCTGACAGAATGCCTTAGACTCCTTTTAAAAATGACACAAAGATCTTCATGATAAAGGTCTTGAAGAGATCAGGGATACACTGAACATACCTAAACATAATAAAGGCAATTTGCAGCAAGTCAACAGCAACCTCAAATTAAATAGATATATACTCAACGCAATTCTACTAAAATAAAGAACAAGATAAGGCTGCCAAATTTCTCCATATCTGATTAATATAGTTTTAAAAGTTTTAGCTACAGCAATAAGACAACCAAAAGGAGATAAAGGGGGTACAAAGTGTAAAGGAAGATGTCAAACTTTTACTTTTTGCAGATGATATAATAATATACATAAGTGACCCCCCAAAATCTACTGCTAATAAACACCTTCAATAATTTGACAGGACACAAGTTTTTTTTTTTTTTTTTACTTTATTTATTTATTTATTTTCCTTGGTGTTTGCCTGGAACTGGAACTACAGACAGTTGTTAGCTGCCATGTGGGTGCTGGGAATCGAACCCAGGTCCTCTGGAAGAGCAGGCGGTGCTCTTAACCGCTGAGCCATCTCTCCAGCCCCGACAGGACACAAGTTTAACTCAAAAGAGTCAATAGCTCTCCTATATAAAAATGATAAATGGGTTGAGAAACAAATCAGAGAAACATCACTATTTACAATAACCACAAATAACATAAAATAACTTGGGGTAACTAACCAACCAAACAAAAGACCTGTATGACAAGTATTTTAAGTCTTTGCAAAAAGAATTGAAGAAGATATTAGAAAATGGAAAGATCTCCCATGCTTTTTAATGGTAGGATCAACATAGGAAAGGGACAGTCTTACCAAAAGCAATCTATAGATGCAAAGCAATTCTTCCTCTTTCTTCTGTTGATACCAATGATACTATGTATTAGATACACCAAATAGTAATGTGACTCAATGAACTCCTAAGATTTCATAGGTAAGCACGTTTTTGTATTATTTTAAAAGATGTCTAAGGTATTCTGTCAGCAATTCCTTACAAGATTACTGGTTTTGTGAGAGCTAGTCCTCTTCATATTCCCCAGTTGATGAGGATGAAAGACATTTCTGTAGATCTGTGGACAGAGATTTTTTTAATATAAACTGATGTGGTGACATTAAATACTTGATGCTGATTCAAATTCTGTTCTGAAGAATGGTTTATGTCAAGATAGCATATTTACTTGCCTACTGAACTTCTAATTTACCCTTTTCAAACTTGTATAAATAATTGTTATTAATTAATGAAGTATTATGAAATAACTTTTTCATTTTTCTAATAAATAAAATCATAATCATAAAACAAATTCTTTTGTTAAATATTTTTATATAATTTTAATAACACTGAAGCATATGTAGGCTATCAACTTGACTATGGACAGAATCTTCTAGGGAAAACAGCTCTGAATTTTTCTGTGTGGGCATAACTGTAGAAGCTTAATAGGATTGGGAAGACATAACCTAGATGCGTAGCACCATTTCATGGGTTAACACCCATATTCAAAACAGGGGGAAAGAATAAAGTCAAATCAACATAAGTAATCGACTTCCTCTGCTTTTTTTTATACTTAAATGTGAAGAGTCCCAACTGCATTTACCCTGCTTCCACAGGACAACACTTCCTAGTTTGTTTTATGAGCTAAAATAAACCTTTCTCCCCTTAACCTACTTTTATGTGGGTATTTATGACATTGATAAGAAAAATGGCTGTACAATTATTGTCTTTTTGTAGTAGATGTGATATGAAACAGGAGTTGTCTGACTGCTCCCATCTACTATAAGAAGCTACCCAAATAAAAACAGATTAAAGCTATGAATAGAGATTCTCCTTGAGTGAATTTGCTTAATGTAGTTCATTACATTACACATCCTTCTTTGGCTACTTTTTGTCAACTTGCTTTATTCATTCTGGAGACACCATGAAGTGCTAAAGCTGCATCTTTCAAAAATGTGCATTTTGATTTTATGCTTTCTTTAACATGCTTTATATGTATGAGAAACAGCCATTATGCAATTAGAATTCATGATGCCACTTTTGGTGCCTAAATATTCATAAAGTTAATTATTTTTCATTTGTCTTTAAAAACTGTTTCAGGTGAGTAAAAAATAAAACAGTTTAAGAAAGTTGTGTAGGATGTCTACCTTCTATTTTAAGTATGTCTTAGAGACTGTTTGTAGAAGAAATAAAATAAGAATCATGAGCAAAATTAAAATAATTTAAGTACTTAAAGAAATCAACAAAAATAAACCAAATGCAACACTGAAAGCATTTGGCAAAGTTCATGTTTGATATGAGTTTGAATCCTTTTTCAAACAAATGATGTTACAGACATAATTTAATACATGTTCTGTCCATAATTAATTTTTCATTTTTATTACATATCATTTTTAATACAAAGTATTTTGTAGAACTTTTTGACAAACTTTGAAAGAACAGTTTTTGTCACTGAAATTCATTAAAATTACTTTCACAATTAAAAAAATATTAGCTTTAGCAAGCAGTATTGCCTCATGTCTTCAATCCTAGCACTCAGAAGCAGAGACAGGAGAATCTCTGGGTTAGAGGCCAGCCTGGTCTACATAGCAAACTCAGGGAAAAACTTGCACAGAGAAACCCATTTGTAAGAGGTTTGGGGCCTATATTTTTGGGGCCTGGACTAGAGATTTGATTGGCAGTCTGGTTGTCTGACAGACTTATATAGACATTTATGTTATTTTTATGTTGATAGACTTATGGCCTTGATATAAAATTTGTTATTTTTTAATTTGAACTTAATTTATTTTGTTTAGTCATGCAGCTTGATATCTTTTTTTAGAGTAATATTTTAGGGGATCTTGTGTGTTTGTTGTATTTCTGTTGTTTTGTCTTCATTATAGCTTTGTGGCATTTTTGTCTTTTTTATTTAGAGTTTTATTAGTTTGGTAGCTCTGTTTATACTTTCTGTCTGCCTTTAGTCAATCAGAGTTTTTTTTTAATTATTATTAAACTAGTAGGAGGGACAAATATTTACTAGGTACCATAATCCTAGTGTAAATCCCTATCTTGAAAATAAGGAACCAATAAACAAGCAAACAAGAAAAAAGCCAAGCATGCCCAAACTGCAAACCACAACCACTGAACAGCTTGGGTTCAGAAACACCCTGGACTGACACCTTGGATCCCACTCCCCCTAGAAGAACACCTGACTCAATCTTGAGGGAGACGGGAGAAAACTGCATCTGCCAGGAGTGGAGACTGAACTAAGCAATATTGGGGCAGAGGGACCATGGGACTGCCTGCAGCCTGCCCAGGGATGGGATGGGGATTTGTGGAGAAGAAAGAATGACCTGATGTGGTGGGAGGGGGAAGGGACCTGGAATAAGGATATACAAAGTTAGAAAGTGTGACTTCTTTTTTCATAATAATAATAATAATAATAAAAGGAAAAAAATTAAAAAATAAAATAAAAACTAGTTCTTGATGTATAAAATAAATTTTCAGATAATACAAAGCTATCCAATAAAGAACTTGTGTTTCCAGATATCTTAATCCTCTACCACTCTCTCACTACCATATGCACAGAGACCTTAAATTAAAAAGTGGACAGTCATGTCTATGTAAGACTAATTCTGTAATTTCTTTTAGTTTTTAACTAGGAGTAAAGCTGCATGAGAAAACATACTTGGAGAAATGATTGATTAAAACTAATCAGACTTATAAAAAAAAGAAAATAAAGAACCAGACCAAACCAAAATATGTGCTTCTCTTTATTACATAAACTAAAGAAATCTGTAACTGAAGATAGGCTCCCATTTTCTTTAAGATAGTTTCTCTTGCTCAAATATCAATATAAGATTTAGGAACAAGATTATCATTTTAAGAAAGCTTTGAATTCTTGGTTGTAATTGTGTTTAATCTCTGCATTAATTTATATGTACTTAGAGTTGACAATATCAGTGCTCACACATCAAAAACAAAAATAAATAAAACATAAATCTACATTCACCAAATACCTTGTAGGCAGTATTCTATTCAACATAAAGATTTAAATAATCACTATGTTCTCAGGGTTTTAAAAGCTGGAAATGTGGGATAATATTGGCATCAATATTTTTTTTTAATTCCCTTAGTCTTGTAAATGGCATCCTTTTTCCTTGGATTTTTTGTGCTCATAAGTCTTTGCCTCTTCTGTTCTCATGACAAAGTTACAATAACATGGGAATCAGGTTACTGAGATAATTTTTCATTTATCACATTTTAGCCTTCAGATAAAGTTCCATTCTCTTATAGTTCAGGCAAAGACTTCAAAGTATGAATGGAGTGTAGGTTGGTAGACAACTCAGCCCACACCAAATGCAATTACATATTCTATAAATGTTTTCAAAGCACATAAGTTTAGACGACTTGGGGAGTTAGAAATTAGGATATATTGCAAGTCTTAAGTACTGAAGATTCTAAGAATATAAATGTTTTGATAATCTGGTACCTTTTGGTCTGCTTGGGGTTTGTATAAGAAATTCAACAAACTAAAATATATTTCGTTTAATTAAAGAATGAGTTAATCAGTTAAGAGAATGGTCAAACTGATATCACTGCCAAACTGTGTTAATTTATCTTCTTGGATCAAAATTGATTTAGCACACATTTCTATATCAATTTATTAATAAAGAAATTTGATAAGAAAATTTAAATTCCTAAATATGAAAATTTATATTTGTGCATGTTAGAATAGAATTATATACTATAATCCATCAGTCTCACTGGACATTAATTTTTGGCTATGTGATATCTGGCTTTAGGTCAAGTTTATATAAATTATTTAGTTCAGCTAAATAAAATTGACAAAATGCATTATTAAATTATATAATTACCTAGCTATCACACAAGACTCCAAATATATTAATAATTTTTATGTTTCAGTTAAAAATATAAAAAAATCTTATTTTTCATGAAAATATATGATTTTTCTAAACTGAGAAAAGTATTAAGTGGAGATAATTATAACAAATTACTATTATATGTCAATTACATAAATTCATTTCCTTCGGGCTTAAATTTTATTAGAACATACAAAAATTATAATTATAAATAAAATTATATTCTCAATATGTCAATTCTCTAATTCATATATTCTGAGTTATATAAAAAATGGTAGTATTTACATGCTATTTTATATTCCAGAAAAATTTAAACATCTAATTCTAGCTATGATAAATTTAATATATTAATCTTTTTATGTGTCTAGACTAGGCCACAAAATATTGCTTAGTCATAACTTCATTTATATATGTGTGATCATTTACATTTAAGATATTTTTATTCTATATCATCTTACCTCACATTAAGCATCTCATCTTTAGAGACACTGTTATATAATGCATTACAACTTATTTATGTTTTCCCAGATGGTATAAGTGTCATATTATCATTTGTATTATGTATATAAATATTTATAATCTTACCTGATACTTCTTTTTAAAGACTTTAAAAATTTTTTATGTTTATGGTTGTAATGTGTGCATGAACATCTGTATACCATTGCTTGTCTGACACCTGTGGAAGCCAGAAGAGGGTATTATATCCACTGAAACTCTATTGACAGTATGTTGAGAGCCACCAGATAGGTACTGAAAATAAAATCTTCTCCTCAGGAAAAAGAGCAAATGGTCTTAACTCCTGAGCCACTTCCCCTGCCTCCCTGATTATTATTTTTAAGGAAAGTTATTAGAATTAATGTTTGTAGAGGTATATAAATCTTTAGGGGTTTCTATGTTAGCAAGGTTTCTCTGTAGCAATGATGAAATAATTCAAATATCACCGGTCAACATCTGTGAAAGCAGAGTTCTCTAATGCCACCCAACACTGTCTGGTTTTTATATCTTGTTTTTAGGCAGAGAATTAATTAGATAATAATGTAGCTTCCTGTGTTATAATTTATGGATACTGACCATTTTAATCACTTGGGGGGTTCTTACTATTTATAACTCCTTGTTCATTTTTTCATTAATATGTCCTAAATACTTATAATAATGAAAATGAGTAGAATGTTTAATTATGTTCCAGGTAACTCCTAAGCATTTAACACCTATTTAATTATACTCTCACAAACATTGGTAGGAGATTGATCAGTCATGTTATCTTTCCCACTTGACAAATAAGTCAGGATTTAAAGCTGTAAAGTTTAGCTTCAAGGCTCAAATTCATAACCCTTGTAGAGTATTTTGTACTTTTAAATTATTTTGTAGTTATATTTCTTTCTTACAAAAAGATCTTAAATTTATTAAATAGCCAATAAATTTTTTTCTTTGAAATTTAATGTTTAATCTTTAAAAAATTCCACACCTAATACTTCTTAGCCCTGTCCATCTTATCTATCCATGTGTCTGTCATGTCTCTTTATTCGTTATAAAGGCTTCCCTTTGGACTTGTCTTCATCTGTGCCACTATTGGTTACATTTAAACTTATGAATTATGAATGTTGTGTTTAGGTTGTAGTAAAAATCTCACATACTTTACTCATATCTTTGAAAAAATATTTTTCAATAACATAAGTAACAGATTTCAACATATTTTTCTAATATATAAAGAAGATGACTACAATATGGATCCCTGAGTATAGTGCTGAGGCTTTGGGTTGTTGTGTTTATGGACATTATGCAAAAGGAGACAAATCAAGATAGTGGAGTTATGCATCAGCCATGAGAAAAAGTTAGAACAATTGACACGTGCGTCTCTGAAGACGGGAGGAACAACATAGCTAAAACTGGTAACACTGAGCTATCACTTTCTTTTTTTATCACACCAAGGTGTCATTTGATTAAAGTTTTTTTTTAAATAAAATGTAGTCTGCTAAAAACTTATATGAATTTGAAAAAGTCACTTTCTTTCATGATTGCACAGGATTTTAAAAATTCTCACTTTCTAGATCAGGTTAAAATATCATTCTTATTTTTCTTCAAAATAGAAGAAATATTTATATTGTTACTAGAATTGTTAATCTTAATCCCTATTTTGATCAACACATTTTATGTTCTTATTAGTGCATATATTTCATATTTTATACTTGCTTTAAACTTATCTTTAATGGGGAGATGTGGAGAAGAGAGAATGACCTGATGTGGTGGGAGGGGGAAGGGACCTTGAATAAGGATATACAAGGATAAAAAAACCACCAAAATTATGTTTAATGTAAAATATTTCAAAGTAAATTGAGAATAAAATACTCCTTTATTTTATTTACTACCCTAGATATGAGAAGATTCTATCCATGATGAAAAAAATAGTAATATTCCAAATTATAACTTTCCAATTATAGATGATAGTCATAGGGCATAGACAGTTTGTGGAGCTTCTTGCAATTGGATGACAGTTTATTCCTGGTGCATGAACTGCTTTCTAGGAGCCCATTCTCTACAGAGGAACACCTATTCAGCCTTGATACTCGGGGTAGGGGCTCAGTTTTACCTCAAAAGGATATGCTAAACTGAACTGATTTAACTTGGGGTACATTTTCTCCCTGTGGAATGGATGGGGGAAGGTGGTTGGGGGAGGATGTGGGAGGACTAGGAGGAGGGACGGGAGGGGAAGCAATTCTGGGTATGTAAAAATTTAAATAAATACAATTATTGAGATTAATTAATTTACCTATTCATGTTTGCCATAATTGCTGATAATTTTCTGCTTTTGATGGTCAGGAATTATGTACTTTAAATGATTCTTTAGATGTTTCAAATAATGTGAACTCTTAAAAATATTTGACCTAGCGTTAGTAATTTATTATTGTAAATATTGAATATAGGCTTTATGTGGATTAGTATTATATTTGTTTTTATGTTTTTGTACTGTTGGGTGTGAGAAAACATGCAGACTTACACTGATGGATTTATTTTTCATTTTCAGCCATTCATAATATAATCTTTTAACTTTAGCCCTTATTTTGTTATTTTCTTTCAGGAAATATTTATCAAAACCCCACTATATTAAAGACATTAATACCTATGCATATATAAATTTAGATAGAAACTGCTATATAATGAAATATACACATGCATATAAATATATATAGGACACATATATACACATACATATACATATAAATGGCAAACATATCTCAGCTCTTCCTGGTAATTAGGAGAAAGACAATAATTAAGTAATCACTGATTCAGAAGAAATAACAATTAACAAATAAAAAAATAGAAAACTTTAAAATATATTTATATTAAACTAGCACAATAACTGGAGGGGTTGCATATATAATCATTGGTTCTTATATGAATTAAAATTTTTGTTTTAACCTTCAGTTTGTTATGTATAGGTCTTAGTGGTCTGTTAAAGCTTATGTTCATCTATTTCCCCTAAAAGATGGGCAAAAAAATAGCCTTGACTGAGATATGCAATATGAATTTTAAAGCAAAAGTTCTCTAGGATGGTGAAAATTGGCAGGAGAAATGTTTAATACACAATCATTTCAATTCTCACTTGTCTCCATGGCTACCACAATTATTGCCCACTGCAGGTAACACAGTGGAGAGATATTGTCTTTATAAGACCCCTGAGATGTCCTGCCATGGAAGTTCCTCACTGGAATGCCTGTGTGACCACAGTGAAAATATACCTACTTTGGTTTGGGTGCTAAAATAAAACATCAGCTGAATAACTTATCACCAATAGAAATATATTCCTCACAATTCTTTACAATGACAAGACTAAGTAAGGACATGGTCAGATTCAATGCCTAGTAAGAGCCTACCTTCTAGCTCATATTTAGCATCTGATTAGAAAGAAAGAAGTTGAGAGTAAATTCTACTTTAATCATTGAAGACACTGTTGGTGTTCATGAAAACCTCACCTACTCAGCTTGATAACTTCTACCAAACCTCCCTCTGATACTTAGATTTTGACATATATAATTTGGAAAGAAAGAAACACTGATGACATATGTGTTATTAATAGCCAGGGATCCTCCCTCTTTTTACCTTGTAAAAGTGTCTCAAAATTCCAGAATACGGTTTTCTTGCAAAGCTCACCTCCCTTTCTACCATTTTACTCATTTAAACCCTTTCTTAATTATATCAAATTTAATCTTATATTTTATTTTGGTAAGGGTGATTATGATTAATTCATTCATTAGTTCATTTATTAATTAAACACTCTATCCCAGTGGTCAGGCTAGATAGAGACTGAGTCTGTCTCTCAAATATTAGATCAAAATCTAGATCAAAACAGAACTAAACTTTGTTTTCTGTTGAATTTGACATTTGGAACACGAGTTTAAGTAAATGCTAAACTTAAACTCTGAAGATGTAGCAATTTTCTCTGTTTGAAGCTGTTTGTCCTTTTTGGTTCTGTACAAAAACATTTACACAAACTTCTGGGAGCTGCTTCCCATAACAACGTTGTGTAAATTCAATATAACCACAAAATTCTACAAGAACATGATATGATTCATACCTTGCTCAATGCTTAATTTCTGATTCTTTGATTTTTGTAACTCATTTGAGTACATAGGTCTAATATCAGCAATGACATCTCACATGCACAATGAGTCTCTTTCTGTACTGTCTTTGGTGTGGTCCAATGTAGACAAGTTAAAGTTGTTTGTGTCAGATTATTCAATTTTGAAAACAGGTGTTAACCTAGAAGGCTATTTCCACAACTTGGTATTTCTGACCTTCTGCGTCTTAACATAATTCTTTAACATCAGTGACTGTCAGCTACTTACCACTGCTGTGAGTTTACAGTGAAATTCAATACTATTGGATATAATGTACTAATATAATATACTCTTCTGAATCTTGTCTTAGGTCAAGATAACCCTAAACCCTTTCTTTCTTCTTCTACTGTTCTCTTCATTCTCTAAGATCGCATTACCACAATAGAATTCTCCAAATAAATATCCATGTCAGTTTTTTTGTAATGTCCCTATTATTACCTAGTACATGAAGAATTTGTCTACAGAATTTTTATAATAGTGTCATGGTGCTATTCAATCAGTGAAAGGAACTCAAGTTACAGAAAAAAAATGTACAATTCCTCCTATAGTTATTTTCCCAGGAACCTTTCTACAAATGATCTCATAAATTTAAAATTATGTGTTTAACTTTTAAGCCAGATCATTTATTGAAGAAAGTGATTTGTTGGCTGGTTAGATGGCTCAGAAGTTAAAAGCTCAAATTGCTCTTACAGAAGAGCTAATTTTATTACCTGACACTGATGTCAGGTAATTCCACAGCCAGGGAATCTGATGCCCCATTTAAACCTCCTAAGGCAACTACACTCATGTGCACATTCCCTCCAACAGACAGACAGACCGATTCAATTGTTAAAGTAGGATTTAAGAAGGCTAAAAGACATATTTTTCTTCTTTCCCTAACTTAAGTAGGATGCATGCCACTTTTAAAATGTGAAATGTTCTTTAACTGAAGTTCATCTTCAGTCCATGCACTTGAGTCATCTATAAGTGTATGTGAGTAAGGGACAATGAGTACACTGATTTCCATGTCCTGGGCTTCCACAGTTGCACTCTGAAGAGATCTT
Source organism: Sigmodon hispidus (assembly GCA_004025045.1). Lineage (NCBI taxonomy): Eukaryota > Metazoa > Chordata > Mammalia > Rodentia > Cricetidae > Sigmodon > Sigmodon hispidus. The sequence goes on along the minus strand of PVIH01026182.1, from coordinate 571 downwards.
CTTATGGAGAGATGTTTCTGTTACTCCATGCTATAAATATTCCAGGTGCCAAAGGGAAACAAATGACTTTTGTCAAGACTCTTCTTTACTCAGAACCCTTCTTCCAGTCAATCTCACTGATAGACCCGTTAACAATAATTACTTTTTCTGTTTTCTTCTAAGCTTTAAATTCTTATTTATAATAAATTATGCTCCATGTTCCTGGATTGGTAGGATCAACATAGTAAAAATGGCAATTCTACCAAAGGCAATCTACAGATTCAATGCATTGCCCATCAAAATCCCAACACAATATTTTGTGGACCTTGAAAGAACAATACTCAATATCATTTGGAATAACAGGAAAGCCAGGATTGCCAAAACAATTTTACGCAACAAAAGAACCTCAGGAGGTATCACCATCCCTGACTTCAAGCTATACTATAGAGCTACAGTAATAAAAACAGCCTGGTATTGGCATAAAAACAGACTTGTGGACCAATGGAATAGAATTGAGGATCCAGACATTAACCCAAAAACCTATGAACACCTGATTTTTGACAAAGAGGCCCAAAACATTCAATGGAAAAAA
>PVIH01026181.1:0-19246 GCA_004025045.1 Sigmodon hispidus | reverse complement strand
TGTCTTTCAGGACAGGGGATTCTGAAAATGGCCAACTCTGAACAAGGTATTCTAGTATCTCCCTCAATTTCTCAAGGTGCTCAGGGGCATTTTACATCTGCCCAATGTTCAGTGGGACAGGGCCCATCTGCACAACAGACTGTAGAACCATCTCCACCAACTCTATGACCCCTAGAATTTGCCACAAATTCCCAGGTGCTATTTTAATCTGTGCCAACTTATCAAAGCCCTCTGAAAATTTCTTTATCTGCACAAGCAACTCTAGAATCTTGTTCCTCTGTCCAAGATTTGCTATCTTCCCAAGGGTCTATAAAACTATCTGCATCTGCACAAGGAACTGTGGGAACTAAGTTGTTCTCTCACAGTGCTATGAAACATTCCATTTTTTCCAGAAGGCACCAAGGTCTTCTAAATCGGTCCCATGTACTGTGCAAGGTCTAGCATCTTCTCCAAGGGTGACAGGACCTTTCTTACCTATCCAGAAAACTCAAGGATCTGTTTTTTCTTCACCAGAGGAACCAGATCCATCTACACCAGGTCCTCAGAAACATCCTCTTTTTGTTGCAGAGGCTCTAAGACCTTCTCTATCTTATAAAGGGCCTAAGAAAGTGCCCCCAGCTTCAGATGGAACTTTATCTGTGCAGTGTTCTTTGTCATCTCTCCATAGGGATTTAGACCATTCAGTATGTAACTCTTCATTTAGCGTAGATTGTAGAGAGCCTTTACCATATAACAAAGTACCTAAAGAGGCTTCATCACATATGTGAGCTGAAGCAGCCCCTATTCTCTCTGCTCATTTGCCTCTGGAAATTGGCATATCTGCCCAGTGTTCTTTGAGTCCTTCAGGATCTTCTGACGGAACTCTAGAATGTTGTTCACGTTCTGCAATCACCCTTGGAAAATTCACATGTGCACAAAGTTGTCCTGAGTAGTTATCTCATGTAGAAGAAACTTTGGAATCTTCTCCATCTCATGTATGGTCTTCCACATATGTATCTTTAACTCCAGAGACCCTGGAAAGTTTCTTTATAGAAGAAGGGATTAAAGCAACTTCTCTTTCTGTTCAAGGAACTGTGGATCCCTGCCTATGTACACAAAGGTCTATTGAGCAGTCAACATCTACACAAAGGTTTGAAAGACATCCTTCATCTGCTCAACAACATTCAAGCACATTGTCCCATACACAACATACATGCTCAAAGTCTACTTCGGCCCAGAGCACAGAGCATATTCACTATCTAACCCTGTATCTCAGGAAAATACTCACCTTGCTAAACACATGATAGGAAATTTGAAATCTTTTCTTTAGTCTCCAAGAATTTCTATAAGTGCACAAGGGTCTCTAGAACTTGGCTATCTCCCAGAATGACTCCAGAATATACAGCATCTACTCCAGGAACATTCAAAATTTCTACAGAAACCCCCAAACAGTTGGTAACTAATGAAAGGACTCTGGAACTTTCCCTATCTACTCAGGCAAGCTTATGTTTCTTATATTTTTCCCAGAGCCTTGGGGAAACTTACCTATCCATAAGAGGATCTTTTGATCTTTCCCCACCCATGCAGGGCATGCTAGGACTTTCTGTTCCTTCCCAGGGAACTTCTGAGGCTTTGCAGCCTGGCCAAAGTGTTCAACAAAAAGATCCATGTGCTGTAGACCCTTCAGGACCTGTGCCCTTGTCAAAAGTGCATGTGGACATTTCTGTATCTGGAAAAGGGACTCTAGAACCCACCCCATCTTCCTTAGGGCCCTTAGCAATTTCCTTATCTCTCCAAGTGAGTTCTGGATGTTTAGTTTTATTGCAAGAAGCCAAAAGACTCTGCGTGTCTTCACAGGAATATCTAGAAGTTTCTAAATGTACAGGTGACAATCTAAACATACCCAACTCTTCAACAGGGGATTTGGGATCTTCACCACCTTCCTCAGTGACTCCAGGTCTGTTCCATCTGACAATGTGGATTTAGGAGTGTCTCTACCTGTTTCATGTTCTCTGACAATGCCCTTGTCTGCTCAGAAAGTTCTAGGAACAGTAACATCTGACCAAGAGGATATGAAACTTTCACCACCTAGTCTTGAGAATATAGAGCAGTTGCCATATGTTCAAGATGATCTGAGTCTCAGATCTTCTTCCTTGAGAACTCAAGAAACTTCCCAATTTGCCCAACGGGATTTAAAACTATTACCATCTGCCCAAGGAAATTTCAAAATTCCTCTGTCTACCTCAGGAACTGTAGAAAATTTGCAGAATAACTCAGACTCTCTATGAGTTTTGACATCTGAACACCAATATGCTGAAAGCCCTTCCATATCCTACCTACATAATTTAGAACTGACCAGCCCTTCACAGAAGTGCTTCAAAACTTTAACAACTTCCTAGACTTCTCTGGAGCATTCTACATCTTTTCATGTGTCACTGAAAATTACCTAATCTGTATCAGGTACTCTGGAACATTCTCTACCAGACCAAGTGTGGCAGAAATGGTCTGTACCAAAAACAGTTACACGAGGACAGTCACCACCTCAAAGGAAGTATGAAACAAACTTGGCATCTACCCAAAAAGCTGTGGGATTGTCTAAATCAGTACAAAAATCCCTAGAAAATTCTACATCTGACATGGAGTTTGTAAGATCTGCCTCAGCTCAAGTAGGTCCTATTGGACCTTCACTAACAGACCAAGGTTTACAAGAAGTGTCTTCAGGTAAAAAAAAGTGACTCTATAAAATTTATAGAGTCACCTCAGCAAATCTATTTAGAAAATGCACTGTTTACACAAGAGACTCTGGGCTTGTCCACATCAGTGCAAGAAACACTTGGACATTCATCATCAGCTCAAGGGCCTCCTCATACTTCCTTGTTATCTCAAAGGGCTCCAGGCCTTTCTATGGACCAAGTATCTTTAGGACAATCATCAACTGATCCTAAATATCTGATACTTTCTGAAGCTTTCCTGAGGAAACTAGAAACATCACCATCTACCCAATGCCCTCTACACATGCCATCTTGTACTCATGGGATTATAGAAGCTTTACCTTCTGCCAATGATTCTCAAAGACATCTGCCTTCTTCAGTGCAGAATTTGCAACATTCTCTCCTTATGACAGAGTCATCAAAAAGTATGCTGTGTACCAAAGAGGCTTGTAGTAGATCAGATACTTCCCTGGAAAAGTTGGAAACTTCCCTATCTACACGATCTATGAGAATTTCAATCTCTACCCAAGATCCTATGGGACTTTCTATATCTGAAAAAGAAATGTTACAACCAACAGTATCTTCTGAGAAAACCCTGGAACCTTCTCCATTTGACCAAAGATCTCTGAAAACCACTTCATCTGCATCTGGGCCTAAGTCACACTTCCCCTCTGACCAAAGTTATAAGAAAACCCTTTCAAGTGCACAAGGATATTTGCTATCTCAGCAATGCTGTGTAGGAAATTTTTTGGATTCACAAGACTCTCTGAGACATTTGCCATCTCCTCAAGAGCATCAGTTTACTTCCTTTTCAATCCAAGAGGCTCCAGGTCCTTGTTTGGTCCAAGGGAATTTAGGACAGTCATCATCTAATCCAGGGGATCTTGGACTTTCTAAATCTTCTCTAGAAACATCACCATCTACCCAAAGAAGTCTAGAAATACTATCTTCCAGTCACAAGATTACAGTAACTTTACCATTTGCCCAAGAATCTCTACAACATCTGTATTCTTTAGTGCAGGCTCTGCAGCCTTCTTCTCCTAAGCCAGAAAAATTAGAAACTTTGTTAACTACTGGAAGAGATTTTAAGATTACACAGTCTGTGCCAGAAACTCTAGAAGCTTTGTCATCTGCATTTGGGACTCTGGGAATTTTGAATTCTAACCAAGATGCTGTGAGCTCCTTGGTATCTGACCAAGAGAATCTAGGACCATCAACATCTCTTCATGATACTGCAGAATATCTCAGAAAATCCCAAGAGGCTCTAGAACCTGTTTCATCTACTAAAGAAACTTTGGGACCTTCACTTTCAACAGAGTTTTCTAGACTGTCCGTATGTGTCCCTGGTGACTTGATGCCTATTCCTTCTGATCAACCCTGCCCAAAACATTCCGCTTGTCACAAAATAAACACCAGATTTTCCTGTTCTCCCAAAACCATGTCAAAAAATATTCTATTTCCTGAAGAGGACATTAGATATTCCCTTTCAGAACTTGATGGCTTAATGTCTTCCCCTTCTGCCAGATGTTGCCTCACACCTTCCTTGTATGCCAAAAAGAACTCATATATTATCTACACTTCTCAAAGAAACATCTTACCAGAAACATCACAAGAATCAAGCTGTACATCTAGTTCCCCTCCAAAAGAAAATCTCAGATGTTGTCCCTATCCACCAGATGGCACCAGACATTCTAAATCAAGAAAGAAAAATTAAGACATGATTCTGAAGAAGCAGGCCTCAACTCTGTCCCCTCAGATAATGAAGGCTTGAAACTTTGCCATTTTTTCAAAATTGATGACAAAACTTTTATTTCTGACACAGGAGGTGGAAGGCTTAAAACTAGGCACAAAGAGAATTTCAGGACTTCTGATGCCAAGGGAGGTTGCAGATCCCCACAGTCTCAGGAGAAGGGACATAGCAGTACTCCATCTCCTCAAGGGCATTCCAAATATACAAAGGGAAGTTCCAAACCTACCAAAACCAAGTTGGAAAAGACCCCATCAGACAAATAAGAAGTTCATTCTTCCAATTCAGGACATAAAGACTACAAAAAACTCTTCTTGTCAAAAAGTGTGTCTAGACATTATTCATTTGCAAAAACCGATGAGAATCCAAAAGCTACACCCCAAAAGAGCATAAAACCTTCTCGCTATAAGGGAGGCCACAGAGCCTCACAGTCTCATTAGGATGGCCACAAAAGTTGTCCATCTCCCCAAAGGATTCTGGAGATCCCAAAGTTACTAAAACCCAATTGAAAAAAGGTCATTCTGCACTTATGGATTTCATCTCTTTTTTTTCTTCTTCTCCAGCCTAAGCCAATTCAGACCAGAAGCCCAAACTAGACAGAACCAGGTAAAAGGAACACTGACGACACAACAACATATGTGCAAGTGGCTTTCTTTTCTCAGTTAGTTTTGGCATTTCTGCTTCTACTCAGGTAGTGTATATTCAGGCTTCTCATGGGAAACCATAGCACTTGGTGGTGGTGGTCTATAATCTCAGTTGGTATTCATGTGGCACTTATAACAACTTGGAGTTGTTACCACTGAGAACACTGCATTGTAACACCTCCTTTTCTTGACATATATGTCACTGGCTTCTGTTTTTTTACTATAATCACCTCTGTCTAGCATCTTCTAGCAGAAATTCCATTTGGACAGGAAATCCTTGAAGACAACCTTCGTGCTCATTTTATCCTTTCCCTATGGAAGCTACCAGAAGCCTGCTCTTCTGCTTGTAGTGGCTTAGACATTCCTTTTCGTTTACCACAAACCTATAGCCACAGCCCTTTTCCTGCTCTGATATAGATCAAATATTAGCCACATGGTCCTTTAAACTCTCAGTGACACAATTTTCCAAATGATCTTTGAAAGTTCCTTCTGAGGGATGTAGAAGAAACTCAGTTGGTAGAATGTTATATACCTGTAATACCAGCACTCAGGAGGTAGAGACAGGAAGATCATCCCATTCTACTCCCTGACCCCAATGTCTCATGGCCACATCATAATACAAAATGCTTTTCTTCAACTTCAAAAGTCCCAAAGCAGCACTCCTTTGCATCAGCTCTCCATCTGACTCCCAACCCTGTTTGAGTTTCTGGCTTTCTTTAAATAATGAACAGTAATGTAGACTCATATGTGGTTTTGGTCATAGTGATTGATCACAGTGATAGTATCCCCTAATTAAGACAATCACCACAGCTGCCTGTCTGCTGTTAGGTTCCCTGCCACAGGGCTCACAGATTGTAACAGTCTGGAATGATGAACTGCAAATTAAACATTTTCTTTTATAAAAAAAAAAAAAAAAAAGAAAAAAGGTCATTCTGACAAAGAAGATGTTTATTCTTCCCATTCAGAACAGCGGGGCTGTAAACAACCCTCTTTGTCAAAAAAAAACCCAGACATTCTTCATAGAACAACAGGGAAGAGAAAACAAGAGCTACTACCCAAGAGAACATAGAATCCTCCACCTCTACAGAAGAGGACATTGGAAATAACCCCTCTCAGAAAGAGAATGTCAGACATTCCACATCCTCCCATGGAATTTCCAGCCATACTACTTTTGCTTCTAACTTGCAAATACTCAGACATGCCACTTACACTCAAGAATAAATCAAAACATCTCCAGAAGCTCAAGAAAGCTTCAAATCATTTTCAGAGGGAGACATTCCCTATAGGAGTGCCAAAGATTCCTCATCACACAAAAGTGATGATGTCACACATCCTGTTTCTACTGGGGAGGGATTTAGACAAGCTCTTTCTGATGAACAGGAGGATCAATCTTCTACTAGAGCCAGAGAGAGACCCAGAGCATTTTTCCATGTCAAACTGGGAATCATATATTCACCAGCAACAAAAGAGTGTTACACATCATTCCCTGTTTTCCAAGGAAAATTCAGACATACCCTATCTCCACTAGCAGACTTTAAATCTTCCCTCTCTTACCAAGGGAAAGACATAGCCTTTCAATATGAACATGTTGCCCCCATATGAGACCCTTCAGTTCTAGGAGGCCATAGATACATACATTCACTTTCATGCAATCTTAAAAGAATCCCACCTCAAAAAGGGACCTGGAATTCTAAGCTTTCCACCCAAGGAGGCACCAGACCTTCTCAGTGTGAACAAAGGGACCTCACAATTTCTAATGGCCACTCTGTTCAAGGCACCCTTAGAATATTTCAACCTGAAAGAAAGATCATAAAACATACCCTAACTAACAAATTGAGCCTCAGACATGATCCTTGTGACCAAAGGGAATTCAGAAATGTACCCTCTAATCAAGAATATGTAAGAACTTCAACTTCTGCCCACAGAACCACACAATATACTCCTTCACCACATGGAGGCTACAGACCTTACAAGCCTGTCAAATTGAAGTTCTAAAGATGCTCATCTCAATGGGAGCCTGAACCATGCTTTTTTTTTTTTAACCATAGTTCCTTTATATCATCTTATCCACAAAATCCAGCATTGCATTTTCCCACTCTATGCCCCTAATGAACAACAGGTATTTAGAACATTCCCTTCACATCATAAACCTATCAAAATATTGACTTTTATCCCTGGCAACCACATATTTACATGCATGAATCATGTAGGTCCTACAGACTAAAATCAAGGCAGCTGCTTCCATTCTGATTAAGAATAGGTCACAGTTCCAACCTAGAACACACTATATTGCTCATTGAGGATAGCATGTACTCCTGGCTTATGTGTCCCTATACTGATTTTATCTTACCTAGTAGGTGACAATTTAACTCTGCATCAGTGGCTCTGAGTGTTTATTATGCTAATCATGTGACTTAATAACCTCTCTCCAAAAATGAAAGGACTCTAAGTTCTGAAGTCTTATAGCTTCAGAGTATTCAGCAAGAACCAAACTCACCATATATGACTTTACCTTGGACAGCAGAAATAAAAACAAAGAAACAAACCAACAAACAAAACAAAACAAAACAAACCATGATTTTCATGTTCAGAAGTAGGTCAGGTGAACTAGTCAAGAGATTTCTCAGGAAACTGACTCCAAGAATGTTGGAAATTGATCAGACTGCTGCCTTCCCTGCATGACATGGATGTCCCTGTCCATCAGGACCAGTTATTCAAGGGTTTTGAGGGGGGCCACCTGTGAAGCAAATGGGGGGGAGAGAGAGAGGAAGCCAAGCACATAAAGAATGACAAGAGTCTGAGTCACATCAAGGCTTTGTTTATTGAGTGAATGCTCAGGCTTTTTAAGCAGTGCTTTTGGAGGGGAGGGTGCAAGGCTCCAGGTAGTGAGGGGAAGCAGAGAGGGGAGTTAGCCAAAGAGGAGAGTGAAAAATTATCAGAGGAAGTCCAGGTGGGCAGGATCTCCTTGGTCCCATGATTCTGCAGCTGATTGATTACTGTTTGAAGCCCTATCTAAATGTACATTGTATGATGGGCCAAGGACATCCTGTTTTTTGCAAGGTCTGCAGTTTAGCAAAGAACACCTTTTCATGGGAGACTCCATGAAGCTCACTTCTGTAACTAACTAAGGATGTATAATCTTCAAGGACTCCAAGAAGCCTGTTTTTGCAAAGGTAGTAATTTACTAATGATTCTTCATCCAAGAAGCAGAAAATTCTAAATAGTCCTGGGTCAGTCTCCAACATATTCCCCCTTCTTTCTTAAAAAGAAAAATGGACTGTGACTATGTGATTGAGCCTTTAAGAGGTCTGGTGGGTCCAAAGGAATGGCTTTTGGAGGATCACAGAGGCCCTGTCCCGCTAAACTAAGCAGAGAGGTTCAAGAGGCAATGTCTCCCCAGATTCAAACATCACAGGCATCCCCGTGGTGCAGGAATCAGCGGATCATGCAGTTTTTGGAGGGTATGGAAATTGCTGACTTTCAGGCTATTACTGCACAACCATTATGCAACAGGGCATGTAATCCAGGCTCTCAGGTTATAGGGGCACTCCCGTCCCCAGCTTGTGCAGTCTTGGCTGCACTCCAGCTATGCCTGAAGTTTCTCCCACACCCAGGGGCCCCCTCACCTGAGTAGAGGAGTCTGTGTGGGGCATCTCCATCATGGTCCTTATAGGACCCCTCGGGGGTTTTAGGACCCGAGGACACCAAACCTGAGTCTTTGAGCATGCTCCTGGCTGTTCTCTTCTATATTTAATCTATGATAATGAACTGAAATATGTGGCATTAAGGCCGAATCAATCTGACTTTTGATAAATTGAGTCAACTGCTGAAAAGCCCAGGGACCAAAAGAAATGAGAAGGAGAAAGACAATTAAAGGGGCTAGAATGGTGGGCAGCAAGGTAGAGAGCCAAGGGGACCCTTGTAGCAAATTTTCAAATCATCCTTTTTGATTTTCAAATTCCCTTTTTTTTGAGCCAAACTCTCTCTTTTAGTTTTTCCATCGACTCCCTAACAACACCAGTATGGTTGGCATAAAAACAACATTCCTCCTTGAGGGCTTCACACAAACCTCCCTCCTTTAGAAATAGCAGATCTAGACCTCTCAATGGCAAAACTTTCCATTGAAAGCACCGATTTGGTCCGATCTGATTAGTAATGGGAATAGAGAAAGCAAATCTTTTACAATCAGCAGTGTGGAGGGGAACAGAAAAAAAGCAACCTTTAATATCAAATTATTTTAGCATGTCCCATGGGGATGGCTACAGGTGAGGGTAGCCCTGGTTGCAATGCCCCCATGGGCATCATAGTTTTGTTAACTTCTCTAAGATCCTGTAGCAACCTCCACTTACCAGTCCTTTTTTGATGACAAAAATAGGAGTATTCCATGAGGAAGTAGAGGGTTTGAGGTGACCTTGCTCTAAATGTTCCTGCACTAAATGAAAGGTAGCCTCGACCTTTTCTTGAGGCAGGGACCACTGGTCTATCCACACTGGGTCATCTGATTTCCATATTATTTTGTCAGCGTGGGATGCAGGGAGAGCAGTGCTCTTTAAGAAAAAAGGTCTTTAGAAATCATACCCAGTCCTATTCTTCTAGTTTTTCTTGGGTCATAATAGTTTGCATGGGCCCTTGTTCATGTTTTCCCAGACCTTTTCCTGGTAGGAAACCCGATTTTAACATCATCTGAGTCACTTTGCATTGGCGCTCATCATGATGATTCCCATCTGAGTCATAATGTCACAACCCCACAGATTAACTGGCAGTCCTTCCACTACAAAAGGCTTCACAGTCCCTGTGTTTCCCTCAGTATCTTATCATTGTAATATTTTTGAACTTGAAGAGTATTTTGTGTCTGTCCTATTCCTTTTAGATGGGTGGCTGTGGACTCCAATGGCCATGCAGCAGGCCAGTGTCTTCTCGAGATAACAGGAGCATCAGCACCCGAATCTAACAGAACAAGGAAGCATTTTCCATCTAGCAGGAGCTTTAAATTGGGTTGGCTCTCAGTCAGTTGCTGTACCCAAAATATGTCCAATGAGCTGGGATGGGAGGAACCACAGGATGGATGTTTGCATTGAAATTCCCCAGTTAATGGAAGTGGCAGGGCCTGAGCTATATGTAGCCCCATGGGAATAGTAACTGGGCCTCTGGAGGCTGAAGTCAAGAATTTTATTTCACCTTGGTAGTCTGAAGTCAAGAATTTTATTTCACCTTGGTAGTCGCCATTAACAATGGATGGAATGATTTCAAGCCCTTGTACCTGTATAGAACTAGAAACTTGGCCAATGACAAGGAAGAACATGCCGGGTGGGGGAGGGCCAAAAACCCCAGTTTCTATTATTACTGTTCCCTCTTCTTTGGTTATAATTCAGGTGGTGGAGGAGCAGCTGTCCAATCCTGTGCTGCCTTGGGTGGCTCTAGACAGGTTTGAGCCAGGTGAGTTAGACTGCCCTCGAGACGCATAGTCCCCTGTTGCTGATAACTGGTGAAAGGGTTGTTGCTGGCCCTTGGATGAAATGGGGATGTATACTGCAAAGGAGGGCCCTGGGCCGGGGCCCTCAGCCCATTTCCCTGGACCACAGGCAGAGGCTGGCCATTACTGTCATTTTTGGAGCAGCACTGGCTAACCCTACCAGGGGCATAGCCCCAGGGTGGAACCTGAGGATCAGAGTGGGAGAAAGATGTCCCAGGATTGGGGTTGGTGGGGCACTGGTGAGCAAAATGGCCTGGGGCCCCGCATCTGAAACAATTCCTAGCTCCCCCTGGCTCCTCAGCCATGGGCTGAAAGATAGCACCTATGGCTAAGCTGATGGAATTTGAAATTTTGTGATCAAAAGAACCTACTTCACTGCACAACTTAATCATGCCATTAACATCCATAGTCTTAGTCTTGGCCCTCAAAGTGGCTCTATAGACTGCATTGCCATTACCTAAAGCCAGTTGTTTAACCATAATATTTTCAGTGCTATCCTCTCCCAAAATCCGCTCAGCAGCTTCTAGTAATCTTGCTACAAATTGGGCATAAGGCTCATTAGTTCCCTGCATTATTTGGACAGTGAAGAGCTGCCTGACCCCATGGAGGAAACAGCTTGCCACGCTGCTAAAGCTGCTTGAGAGGTCTGCACCAGGAGTCCCACAGGCAAGCTTCTCTGTTTACTTTCCTCGGCAAAGTCGCCCCACCCTGTCAGTTTGTTAACATACCAGGAGGCCATCTGCAGGCTGTGTTTATTTAATGCAGCCTACGTTTCAGCCTTGTCTATGAATTCAGCCTTCCAGATCAAATATTGGCTATGAGTCAGGACTGACTGGACAATTATGTTCCATTCATGTGGGAGGAGTTTACCTCCTTGCCCAAGCCCTTCCAGGACTGATATGGTAAATGAGGCATTAATGCCATAATTTTTAACAGCGGAATGTAAATAATTCAAATCTCTAATCCTTAATTTTTTGAAAATATAAAAGCCTTGAGAGCTGTGATCATTGTGCTCGGCTTCTTCGTCAGAGCCTGAGATAGTATCATCAGCTTCTTTATCATCCTCTTCAATGTGTTCCACCCTCCTGATCTTAGGATGAATCTGGCTGCCCCTCCATCTCTTTGCTCCCTTCTATCTGTCCCATCTCCTTTGCCCCTCAAGACTGATCAGTCAAGCCAGTCATTACAGGGAAGGAGAGAGCCACTACCTGCACCAGCCTCTGAGAAACCTGTCCTTTTGCACACATTTTAGGGGGCAAAGTCATTTCAATGAGGTCAGCCTGTAACATTTGAATCTGGTGGGTGAGGTCCTCAAGTTCTCTTTTTAATGAAAGGACCTCCCTTAAACTTTGTATTTGACCTAAGAGAGATTCCTTGGTGGCAAGCAGGCTCCAGACCCTGGGTAAGAAGATGGGGGGGCAGCTGGAGGAGGGGGAGGCCATTGCAAGACACTTAACTCCCCAGCAGCCAGGTGTTGTGGCTTGAGGGCCAGTAAATCCTGAACCCTGGGTGGATTGAATGTTTCCTTTTCAAAGCAGGCTGCCTCCCCCTCTAGATTGGCCCCTAAGGTGGGATCTGGCCAAGCATCACCTTTATCTCTGTGAATGACAGGATACAGAGACTTAATGGGATGGGGATGGTCTGATTAAAGGGGAATCCAAATCCTTTTCCAGTATGGGCTCACTCATTAGAGAAGGAGCATGGAAGTCAGCCTCCCCCATTGCCTTGTCATGGTTTATTCCATCCAGCCCATCTATGTTGGCTACAATGATGTTAGGATTCTCAATTTTCTGAACTGTTATTTCATATTTTTGATCTGCCTTATTTAAAGCTACCTTACTCTCTTTTTCCTGTGGATAGGATACACCATTTAACAAGTCCTCTGCAAGTGCTAAGAAATGAGATGCTCCATCATTCCCTTCTGAATCTGTCAGAATATCCCTTATTAGTCCATAAAAGCTAAAAAGTACATCTGGGATTTTTTCCCCTTCTCTGAGCATTTTATTAATGTCTTTTCCCACTTTATTCCAAGTGAGCAGTTGAATGCCTGGACTGTTGATGACCAGCCAGGGACACTTGCCCTCCACAAAGCAGAAAAATCTTAACAAGTCTTTCTTTTTAACTCTTAACCCCCTCTCCCTGATTTTTCTCTTCATCTCTATTAAAAAGAGCATTTCTTTATACAATACATTGCTCATAGCTTATGGGACAACAATTCTCACCTCACGGCAGCCCATGTTGCACGAGTGATGCTGTCTGGGCTCCGATACCAAAATATGTATGTCCAGCTGGGCCTCCTTCTCTTCTGTCATCCGATGGCCACTGTAACTTGAGCCCAGCATTTGTGCACCATTGACCCTGTCCAGAAGGTCCAGTTATTCGAGGGTTTTGAGGGGGGCCACCTGTGAAGCACATGGGGGGAGAGAGAGAGAAAGCCAAGTGCATAAAGAATGACAAGAGTCTGAGTCACATCAAGGTTTCATTTATTGAGTGAATGCTGCGGCTTTTTAAGCAGTGCTTTTGTAGGGGAGAGTGCAAGGCTCCAGGCAGGGAGGGGAAGCAGAGAGAGGGGAGTTAACCAAAGAGGAGAGTGAGAAATTATCAGAGGAAATCTGGGTGGGCAGGATCTCTTTGGTCTCATGATTCTGCAGCTGACTGTTTACTGTTTGAAGCCCTATCTAAATGTACATTGTATGATGGGCCAAGGACATCCTATTTTTTGCAAGGCCTGCTGTTTAGCAAAGAACACCTTATCATGGGAGACTCCATGAAGCTCACTTCTGTAACTAACTAAGGACGCCTAATCTTGAAGGACTCCAAAAAGCCTGTTTTTACAAAGCTAGTAATTTACCAAGGATGCTTCATCCAAGAAGCAGGAAATTCTAAATAGTCCTGGGTCAGTCTCCAACAGGTCTAGACTCCCAGGAAGAATGAAAAAGAAAATGTTCAAAACCTCCTCAAATCTCCAAATTGACCCTTGATGTTCCCCTGCTCCCCTTGAAATCCCTTGAATTTCTGCTTTCCATATCATACCATGTGACCTGATGCCCCTGAAAATGATGTCTTCAGAATTCCCTGTTTATCTGTGGATGCCTCACTCTCACTCTGTCCATGGGTTCTCCAAATTATGTTTCTGACAATTGGGTCCCATACTTACACCTTCAGAGCCAGGAGGACTCAGGCTTTCCCTAATTTTGAAGTGAAGCTCAAATTAATCTCAACGACTCACAAGGTGCTCAGCCACATCTGTTCTGAAGCAGGATTCCAAAAATCCCACTAATTTTCAAGTACATGTTCCACTTCAAGACCACAGATCTTCTAAACTGCCTTAAGGACCAAAGTTGGTTTTTATCTCTTCTTTAAGACCAGGGACTCACAGATCTTCTCCAATGGCCCAGGTAGCCATAACCTTATCTAATTAGGGCCAAGATAATTCGCAATTTTCACCAGTAACTCAAGAGGGTTTCAGAACTACCCTTTCAACATTAAAACCTTCAGTCATTGCCAAATGTTGAGAAGACATTGTCGCACCTTTTCTCTGAGAACCAGGAGACATCAGATATTCACTAATTGCCAAATGGACCACATACTTACCACTTCATAAAAAAGGAGTCACATACTTCCTCTATGACTAAGGGTGCCTGAGATGTATATGTTGAGAAACAAGTACCTCAGACATATTCAATGTCCCAAGAAGGGCACAAATGCTCCTCCTCTACAATCAGTGAGCAATAGATTTTCTGTAAGGTCACAATGAAGGTTCAGACTTATACATGCAGAACCAGGGCAATTCATGTCTCCAGATAATAACTCCGTCAAGTCTTATATTTGACCCCTCAGAAATGAACTAACTCTCTAATTCCAGGTGAATAAACATCACTGGAACATCTTCTGAAAGGGGTCTTGGAATTATTTCCTCTAACTATAGAGGACTCTGAATTTCAAGGATTGAAAAAGAGGGTCGGTGTTACCTTCCCTCTTTGAATAAGAAAATTTCAGTCTTCTTCTGTCTGTACTGGAGGGGTTTGAGACAGGCCCCTTTGATGAAACAAGCTCCAGAAATGACCCTGTGTCTCAAGGGTGTGTCAAATATTGAGAATCTCCTGAAGGGTAATTGAGACTGTGTCCTTATTTCCATTAAAACAAAGGAGTTTCTCTTTGAGTTCATGACCAACTCAGGTCTCTCAAACAGCTAAGAGAGACTAGATCTTCTGCCTCAGACCTATGTGGCTAGGAAATTCACTTTTGACTACAAGAGAATCACAAGAAATTCTAGAAAGAAATCCCATGGCAAAAGAATAAAAATCTTACTTTGCCTCCAAGGCCATCTATTTTGAAGCTGCTCAGCAGAAAAGTTCCTGTCCCTCATGTCCTCACCTGTGCAGTTGTTATATGTTTAAGTAGGGGACAGACACAAGAAACATGACCCTACTTTTCAAAAGAACACTGAATTTTATAGAGCTCATTGAATACTTTCAGACAAATTACAGAGTGATTGGATTTTCCTCCTCTACAGAAGTTAAGCAGGGGCATTTCCCTCTTTTCTATAAGGACTAGATCTACCTTTTTTACTTTTTTACAAATTGTACTATATTTTGTTCTAATTTGCAGTATTCAGTCTTACCCAAGCCCAAGGAGCCCTAAGAAGTTTCCTTGTGAGTAAGGGCAAATGGGATATTTGACATCTGATCAAGGTGCATTTGTCACTAAGATTAGAGTTTACAGAAGAAGAGCAAGAGAATCCTGGAACCCAAGTCACTTCTGGAGTAAAATCACCTGGCATGTTTTGGAATCATCAATCCCTCAAAGGTCTGTTTGGCTAAACACAATTTAAAAAGTCAGCCACACTGGGGCTCTAACTCAAAGTGTTATTGAAAACTGGTATAATGCTTGGTCTCCTGTAGATTCAGCTAAATGTACAGATACCCTAAGCATTGAATAAGAGTTTGAAGGTGAGGAATATTCCTGGTCTTTATTAGGTATGATATTTTTGTTGAGTTATGTGGGATTTTCACATTCTGAACATATTTCCCCTAACACATGGGCCTCACATATTCCTCTGACTCTAAGAGTACTCACTCTTTATCCCTTTGGTTAATTAAACATCCAAACTTCCTCCTAAAATAAAATGAATTCCGTAACATTCCAGTTTGTCTAAAGGACACTGTATTCATTCTAGTCCCTTAGACAGAGATCTCCTGTCCTACATGCAAAGGATTGTGTGGATGAACATATACCACACAAAACACTGAGCCAAATGCTACTGCTGTACAGCCTCTTAGAATATTCTAAACTGTGTTGAAGCCCTTTCTCCACTGGACATGGTAAGCTGGAATACTCCCTTATCCCTAAGTGGTTTGTTACTTTGCCACTTCCTCTAAGTCTGATTTAGTCTTCCTTTGCTAAACACCATCAAATTTGGTCCACCAGCCATGAAATGCACTCTGTAACCATCAGGGAGTGATATCTAACATGCATGACTTATGTGAGCAGAGATAATCTCTACCTGCCTAAGGCCCTAAGGCTTTCCAATTTCATTAAAAAGACAGCCTCAAAACTTACCTGCTCTGACAAACAATTCAATTATACCCTTTCTGATGAAGGAGAGCTCAGATTTCCACTTCTACTTAAATAAGTGTCACATCTCCAACACCTTATGTTTAATGCATAGCAGAACTACACCTTTTGCTCCAGGGCCTTCAACTTTTCACTCTCTGGGTAAAAGTTCTAAAAATTTCTTTCAAGAGTAGGATATGTAACCTCCCATACTCTCTGTGGAAAGCCCAGGCACTCTATTTATAGTCATAAAGATTTAGTTGTTTCACAGTCTATAGGAAAATCAAACTTTCTCCCAATGCCCGTGTTGGTCTGAAAATATACTTTTTTGCCCAAGGGAGAACTCCAGAATTCCAGATCTTATAAAGGGTCCAAAGATCATGTTGTGTTGATTCTAAATGCTTGATATATTCCCAACTGTCTAGGGCTTCTTCTAGCTTTCTTCTTGCAATGTATCATCTCAGACATCACCCCTGGGAACAAAGGGGCTTTAGAATTATCTCAACTGATGAAGGCTTCTGAGACTGAGGATAAACTTTCCACATACTGGACAATGGGCTATGATTGCTGATTGGCCATCCACACAGCCAACATAAAGATATGGATATTCTAAAGACTGAAAAAGTGTTGGGAGCTGACCAGGAAGTCCTGGACCTTCTTCTTTCCACAAGGTATTAATGCCCTATGGGAATGATCTTCCCTCTTTCATTGAAAATATCCAGACCAGAGATTTAACTCCTATAATCAATAGGATTAGTCCTTCACCTTCATAAAATTTCTTAGTATTTTCCCTTGTGATCGGGTGCATCAACATTTCCCTTTATTCCTGTGAAGACAACCAATTACTTCTTTAATGAAAAACACACTAGGCTTTCAAATTCTGTCCATACTTACCAAGTCCTTATCTCATATTACATAGAGAGAAATAGACATTCATATGAATAAAGAGTGCCTCAGCCCTGCCTTACGTAATCTGGGAAATCTCACATAGTCACCATCTGCCCAGTGTGTATTATACTTGTATTTTCTAATTTGAGTGGCATCTGAACAATTACTGTTCTGAACAAAGAAATCCCATAGGACTCTGGACTGAGGTCCTCAAAACCAAGTGTAGCAAGATCAGGATAACTCAGGCCACTGTATTCATTCTAGTCCCTTAGACACAGAACTCCTGTCCTACATGCAAATGAATGTGTGGATGGACACATACCACACAAAACATTGAGCCAGACTACTGCTGTGCAGCCTCTTAGAAGACTTCTAAGACTGCTGACATCTCTGACATGAACTTTTAGAAGATGTGTATACTAGACTGTGATCTCAAGTATTCTGCTGACAGATGAATGAGTGTCTGTACCTTCCTACAACTTTCAAGGTATCCGTCAACCTTCAGTTTCTGCACAATAGGGATGCAGATATATGACCAAGAGTGACTGAGGCGATTCCATTCATTCTAAGGGTTCTCCCTTCCCATTCTCCTAAGACAGAGGGTCTTGGATCTTTCACCTGCTCCCAATGTGACAGAAGAAATTATTCTTCTGTCCACTGAGAAATTGGATATCCCCATTATGTTCAAGGAATTCTGAGGGTATTCTCTCTTACTGAATTAGCATTTAGACTCTTCCCCTTTCCCTACATATATCTCAGGTATTGGTCTTCTGACCAAAAGGTTCTCAGATATGTCTGCTCCAATAGACAGCTACAGTGCCCTTAGATCCAAAGGGATCTCAGACCTAATATGCCTCTGTGTTAGTGTTCTCACTAGGTCCATGTAATTGGTTCTCAGATGATTCCATTATGACTAAAAGAGTGCAGTCTTTGGCTTCTCATTTACAAGGGGACTCATAACTTTACATTTCATCCAAGTTGTCTTCAAATATGCCTTTCTGTCCATGGACAGACCAACCAGGTTACAAGCTCAAATTTCAAGGTTAGCAAGTAGAGTCGAGAAACAAAGGTCACTGCTTTAAGGTAGAAATAAATATAATATATCCTCTATCATACAAATCTCAATCTGAGCAGTTGAACATATGTCTGTGAAGAAGAACCTGCTTGAGACTAACATGCAAAATTTTGGATGAATTTTTAGACTGCTTCTTGAGTGGACACACAATCAGTGCACTGGATGGATGTTGACATCTCCAATGAAGAGCTGTAAGCTGATTAAGAAGCACTTGCAATGTGCTCCACTGCATGAGGTGGGCTGGGAACTTGATCTCATGTCAAGGAGTGGCTATGCAGATTTCCAACTCTACACAACCCAGCATGCTAGTCTATCTTTGTAATGAGGCCTCAACTTTTCACTTTCTGTACAAGAGACCCTCAAACATTTTCCCTCTGAACCTGGGGGGCCTTGTATTTTCTCCAGAACTGTTGTGTTCTCATTTTTTTTTCCACAACCATTATCTGATACATTGATTCCTCAATGTACATCTCTGATTACTGTTTAGATTCACTCAAGGTATAAATATGAGGCCTTAAGTAGAGTTCACATTGACCAAGGATGTCTCACAAATATTCTTTCTAACAAATGGAGTAATTAAACTCCACTTCTGTCCAACAGAGCTTCAAACATTCCTTTCCTGGTATGGAATGCAACTATTAAACAGCCACATCCAAATGGCTTCTGGTGTTACCTTCTGAATGAGCAAGTGTCTGAATTTCCTTTTCTGTTTAAAGACATATCACATTTACATAATATGGACAAAGATACCTTGGGTATTCTCCTGCTAATTACTATGACATTACTCCTCTCAGGTCTCAGAGCTTAAGAGTAGCAAGGGGAGGCTTGAATATAAGTGATCAGTCTACAGGGCATCCTTTAGAACATCAGAAATGGAGTGATCCCAATTTTAATGACCCAGATACCTGAACACCAACCTGTGAGGCTGACAAAGCCACATAAACCAGCCATGCTCTTGCAACAGTGTACAGATTACTGCATATCCTCCTGCAGATGCCACAGATGATATGGCTACTTTGTTGTTATTGTTTTGACTGTTGTTGGCCTCTTCTGACTGTTTGGATTTGTTTTAAGTTTCCAAGAGGACATCTAGATATTTTCTTGTTATGCTAATCATCGACTGACATTGAAATCCAGCAAGAAATACTTAAATGCTTCCCATATTGGACTCTA
>PVIH01026180.1:0-19247 GCA_004025045.1 Sigmodon hispidus | reverse complement strand
TTGCCTCAGCTCCCCTCATCCCCAGGCAGGGTTGACACCTCAGTGCGAATGCATGGGGGAGCCTAGAGCAGGGACAGGAACAGGGGGAAAGGCCTCACTCTCAGGAAAAGGGACCGAAGAGTAGAGTGTGAAGTGGGGGCTCCCATAGCCTGGGGCACCAAAATGGGGTCCTGGAGGCCGAGGAAAGGATACAGGCCCCCCTGGGAAAGGAGACCCAGCAGCCTCATATTCTCGTTGGGAATATTCAATGCTGGATCGTTTGCCCTTCTGGCGACGGTTACAGAACCACACTCGGACCACCTAGGAGGATACAGAGGACTGACATCAGCTCAGGGATGCTGGAGCCAGACAGAGGAAGGGAAAAGAATGGCATTGGGGAGGACTGGATCCGGGTACCACCACAGGACGGGGTCTGGGTACTCACATCCTTTTCCAGCCCAAGCTGCTTGGCAATGATGCCGATCTGCTGCAGGGAGGGCTTTGGGCACTGTAGAAACATGTTCTCCAGGCTCCCTCTCACACGGTTCTCAATGCTTGTCCGCTTTCTCTTTCGAGCCTGCTGCACCAGGGTCTCGGTTTTGCAAATCTAGGAGGGAGGACAAGGGTAAGCTTAGGTAACAGCCCTGGATTGAGGTGTGACTCCAGAGGCAGGGATTACTGTAATGAAGAGAATCTTGGAAGGAGATGGGGACACCTAGATCTATCTCTGAGCCTGTCTCAGCAGAAGGGGGTTGGGGGAGGGACCAGGACACCATATTTCACCAGGCTTGGACCACTTGCTAGCCTGGGGATGAGAGTGAGCCAGGAAGAGAGAACCAGATTAGCAAATGTTAAGGCCTTAGGTTCCAATCCTCAGACTAGAAGAAAACAAAACTCCCAAGACAGAACAGAATGGAAGCAGCAGGTAGGGCAGTGTCTGGAAGATGCTGCATGTCTCCCAAGGGACCCCTCACCTCCTGAAGGTTCTCATTGTTATCGGCTTCCTCCACCCACTTCTCCAGCAGGGGCCGCAGTTTACACATGTTCTTGAAGCTGAGCTGCAGGGCTTCAAAGCGGCAGATGGTGGTCTGGCTGAACACCTTTCCTGAGGGGAGGTCACAAAGTAAAAGAGAGGCAGCATGCAGGACCCCAAAGAGCCCCTCCTTAAAAGCACCCACCTCTTCCCAGAGATAGTTCAAGTGTCTAATCTTCTCCCTCTTCATAGGTGAGGAAGAGGTAACCCATTAAAAGCCCTCCCCTTACAACCACACGGAGAGCTATGAGAGAAACCCACCAAAGAGAACACCCAGGGTGAGCCCCACATCGGCCTGGGTGTACCCCAAGGTGATCCTCTTCTGTTTCAGGACTTTGGCAAACTGCTCCAGCTCCTTCTGCACAGCCTTCAGGTCCTGGGACTGCAGTGAGGGGAGGATTGGTGATAGTTATACCCAGCTGTCAGTCTGAGACCCTGGGAGACAGGATCCCAGCACCTGATGCTGCTGCCCACTAAGAGCGGTCTGTTTATATGAACGGCATTAACTCTCTATCCCTAGGTGACAGGGATGGCTTTCCCCAGCATCTGGCCACATACACTACCCTGAGTAGTTTCAGGCATCAGAACACCCATACAGTATCCCACCCAGCAAATTCCCATCTGCTAAAAACAGCCCCACTGGCAGACTGTTAGCCCAGTAAGTTTTAAAACTACAGAAATAGCCAGGCACTGCAGGATGACAGATAGTCCCCAGCTCAAAACAGGAGAACTAGGGAAATAAAGAGCATCAGATCCATTGGATCCTAAACACAATAGCCTCCCCAAGGTCTGTAGTTCCCAAACTGAGTACAAGTAGAGATACTGAAACAAGGATTCACTGGGTAGCAGTCCTGCTTCAGCCTCTTAAGCCCTGAGATAATAGGACCCATCACTCTGGTCAGCTCCTTTAGAAGCCATACACCTCATAAAGTAGGCAAATGCCCTGGTCCCATGAGCTGACATTCTAATGTGAGGAAAAACCCAAGAGGGCAGGGTAGCAGGTTGTCAGATGACAATCTGAATTGAAAGTCAAGTGGGCCTCAGAAGCTGAAGTCTTATCAAACAAAACCATCTGGCTCACATTTTAAAAAGGATTTGGTGCCAGCCAAACTGAGCTTGATCCCCAGAACAAACACAGTGTAGAGGACAGCTTCTGATGTCCACAGGTGCACAGTGGCAAGCATACACACACAGCAAATATTTGGTCTTTAAGTTAAGGCTGGGCAGTGGTGCAGGGCAACTTTAATTCTAGCACTTCCAGGGCAGACAGATCCCTTTTGAGTTTGAGGCCAACCTGATCTAGAGTGAGTTCCGGGCCAGCCTGGTCTACAAAGTACATTCCAGGACAGCCAGAGCTACACAGAGAAACACTATCTCAAAAACAACAAAATAAATAAAAGTTGATGCATTAGCAACAGAATAGCACCAGTAGGTGAGTGTGACTAAGGCTATGGCAGACAGTGACTGGGACCAGGTAGGTAAGGCATAATGGATGGCTGCTTGAATGTTGCTTTCTAAGGAGCAATTACAGCCAGTGAGTGAACAAAATAAAAATGGCCGGAGGCATTTCAAGCTCTAACAAAAGATGGGAAAGGAGACAGGCAGTTGGTGACAAAGTGATCCTTGAGGGTGGGAAAGAGGCGGGAGCAGGCTGGTAGAGCAAAGGTCCAGGACTGAGGTCTGTCTTAGACGTCCCCAGTTTAAGGCTGGCCAGGCCAGGGGACAGGAGCAAGCCAGTGAGGCACGCCCCAGTGCAGTTCCGAATCCTCCCAGGTGTTTCAATAAAAAAAAAAAAAAAAAAAAATTTATCGGTTTCAAACAGACTTGGTTTTCATCTCCAACCAACTCCTCAAAGACCAAGGACCTCAGCTTTTCTAAATTCTATTTTGTGTATTTGAACTAAAACAAACTACAGTTCAAGTTTCTTGCTTTCATTAAGGCCACTTAAAACATGAGATAAACTGCTACTGGGTTCCTAGAGAGCTCCTGATAGCTAAAAGGATGTGAGATAATATATAAACAGGCCCTTGGGGAGGGGAGGCCCAATTTACTAATTCCTAAGAGGTAGCGACTAGACTACTAGCCAGCATCTGTGTCCATTCACACCTGTCTTGATGGCTAATTGCTTACACTTGCTTCCAAAGATTGGCTGGAAGACATCAGCCACTCAGCAATGCCTGTGCACACACAGAATGATCTAGAAATGACCTGGAGATACTCTTCCTACCAGAGTGTGTCTGTTTCTTACTTTACAAGGACAGAAGGCTGAATTGGATCAAATCTGCACCTCTATAAGGGAGTGCCAGCGCGTTCACTTAGTGTAAGGGTGAGAGACACAGATCTGAGGCACAAACAGAGGACAGACAGGCCTTAAACTTGACTGGAAGTGAACCTAACTCCACACCAAGCCCAAAGCTCCTATCAGCAGACAGTCACACCCAAGCTTTTGAGTAACAATAACTCCAGGATAAGCAGCGTTTTCACCCTCCAGCCATGCTTAACCCTAAGGCCAAGGTCCTGGGTCTGGCAGGGATCCAAGTTCCACCAACACTGGTGACAGTCAGGCCCGAATAGTGACCGACGTGACAAGGGCCAGGCAGGAACAATCCAGGCCACTTTCCGATTCTTGCAGTTCTGGCTTCCAGTTCAAACCTTGTCCTGCTTCTCCGGAGCAGGCAGCCACCAACCACAACGCTTCTTTGCTAGGATAGTTTGTCCAACAGGCTCCCAGCTCCCTTCACCCCTGCGGCTGCCAGTGCAGCCATTTCCCCGCAATGGTCCCAGGCCCATCTCACTTACCTCTTCCTCGCTTGGTTCCACCTTCTCCAACTTCACAGCACCGGGGCGGACAGTGTAGGGCCCAGGGGAGGCCCCTTCGGAGTTGCTCTCCGCTCCCGCTCCAGCCTGGCCCTCAGGCTGCGAAGTCTCCAGGCCAACTTGGGGCACTAGGCCCAGTCCAACCTGAGGTCCACAGTATGCCATCCCTCCACAGAACTCATATGGCGGAGGACAAGGGGAGATCCCCAAAACCTCTGAGCCTGGAATCGGTCCAACTCCTGGCCCGATTCCAGGCCCACCAGGAGGCCCTTGGAAGCTTAGCCAGGTCCGAGGGTCCACCCAACCCGGCTCCAGCCCTCCTGACCCATCACCCCCACCAGGTGGAGGTGAGAAGGCAAAGTCTGAAGGTAGTTGTCCAGCCATGGGGAAGGCAGGCTCCCCAAGCCGGGGGCCTGACGGAAGGAGGACTCACCTAAGGTCTGTTTAAAACTCCCTCCCTCCCGTCCACCCACCCTCCCCAATTCCACCCTCTAGCCTTGACCTCTGGCCCCGCCCCCTGGATGGGTGGAGGAGTAGGCAATGGGGGTGGGAGAAACTGAGGCGAGATGTGTTTGCCAGTGTCTGGGAGCGGAAGGCTGGGGACATCCTGAAACGGCTACCTTTGGGGCTGGGCCCCAGGGGGTCTTCATTTCCAACCTTCGGCGTCTACTCCCCCCTACCGTGTCCCCCCAACACCTCCGAGCGGACCACGATCCCTTCCACACATTCACGTTCTTCCGGAACCCAGTGCTCGCCTCCCTCTCCTCCTCGCATCTGGCTGCAGCCCACCCAGCCACCCTCTCAGGGCCTCAAACATTGATTGAATGTCGTGTCCCAAGTATTTCTGGGGCTACTCCTCAGTTCTTTAACTTGCACAGTGCACTGCCAGCTGCTCACCCACCCATCTAGAATTCTAGGTGCTGATGAAGCCCAGGATTCCACATCTCCAGGGGCAAGGAGCAGGACCAGACTTTAGACGCTCCTCACCTGGGACCCCCAGCCCCAACCCAATCCGTCTTCATAGAGATACTGGCTCTGTATTCTCAGGGCATACATTTTCCAACCTAAATTGTCTAGAAGCAAATGACAAGTCAGTCAGGGATACCCTGTCTCCCATTGTAAGACCAACACTTAGGCCCAATCCCTTAACAGTCAAGGCCTAGGCATCTCAATCCTCTATAGGCTCTGTCCTCCCTCCCCCACCGAGCCATCCCAGGCCTCCAGCCTAGTTCCTGGGTGGAGAAACCCAAAGGGTGGGAAGTGTGTAGAAGAAAAAAAAAATCTGACTTCAGGTTCAAAGAAAGTTGGGAGGGACTGGGGGAAGGGTCAGGACAATGGCCTTGGCTGGACAATCCTGGTCCCCAGAGGGGGCACCTCTAACCCTAAACAAGTGCTCAACCCTTGAATGGGCCTGGATGGCTCCCCTGGGGACAACTTCCTGCTCCCCAACCCCAGGGTTATAGAGAAACCAGAGTCACCTACCCCTCCCCCAGTACCCCCAGGCCTAGGGATACCTTTGTTTCAGGGGCTAGGCTGGAGAAAAGATGTTGGGATGGGATTAGGAGGAGGGGTGCAGGAAGCCTACCCTTAGCTTTCCTAGAGGGATTTTCTAGGCCTGGTCTGAGAATCCTCCAGGATCCTGTTGCTGGCCTGGTGCTTAGTTATGTTTGCAAGAGAATAGCCCTCAGAGTGCCTGTCTACAAGGGATGGTGTTTGTCTGTCTGCTCCCGACACTTTGCCCTAAATGAAGGCCCCAGGGTGGATCCCACAGCCCCAAAAGGGCTCTAGGCCAAAGCACCCCACAGTGTAGACAAGAAGACCAGAGTTCTGAGCCTGGGCCCCAGCCTCCACTGGCTGGCTACTCCAGTCCCTGCCAGTCTGAGGCTGTTGGCTAGGATCTGGCTCTAGCTAGTTGCCTTTTGAGGCCTGAGTGGTCCTTGAGGAATCTCTTAATGGTAGTCAACAGTCTGCGTCATCTACTTATTATTTGGAGATGGAACCTTATTCTATATACTAAGACAATTCTGCCTCAGCTTCTCAAGAGCTGGGATAACTGGATAACTGAGATTACAGCATGAACAATGACCTTACCCAACTCTGAGAGACTTTTAAAATTACATTCTGTGTGTGTGTGTTGTGTGCCACAGTGAATCTTTTTTTTTTTTTTTTTTTTTACACTCTGTCCCTCTAAATCTGCATCATGCCCTTCACTTGCTCATCTTCCTAGTTCTATACATTAATTGAAGTACTTTCCCTACATTAGTTAACAGATCTGTGGAGTACACAAGGTAGCTATGAGCTGACCCCCATAGGCAGATTCGGGAAGGGTAGGATAAGAGGCGCCCGCCCCTCCCCACCCATCTTCTCTGCCCCCAGGACAGAGCCATCACACACTTTTGTCATGCATCTACCTGCCGTCTGCCCTGAAGACTCAGCCTCCCAGGGGGAGGGCGGGCTAGAATACCCCACTCCCAGCTCCTCCACCAGCCAACCTCAGGCCTAGAAAGCTTTCTCCGCAGCAGGCCCAATTCCTTCCCTGCCTCCCTTTTTTCCCAGAGGCCCATCCTGACTCAATGCCAACCAAGTTTCATGGATTATAATGTATGATTGCCTGAGGTGATGTCCTACGGGCATGGGCAAGAGGCACATTCTAAATGCTTGACTGCTCAGTGGCTGGCTGTCTGAGCCAGGTTGACCTAAGCATTCCTGGAGCCCTACCTTAACAGCAAGTCGAGTCTGTCTGAAGTTCCTCTTCTCAGAACTGGTAGTCTGAAGCTGAGGCTCTGTGTTGTCAGCCCTTTGGCCCTGGAGTCAGAAGGCTGGCCACTAATCTGACCTGGCTTCTTCTGAGTTTTTTTTTTAATATTTATTTTATATGAATTGGTGTTTTGCCTGCATGTATAACTGTAAGGGTGTCAGATCTTAGAATTATACATAGTTGTTAGCTGCCATGTGGATGCTGGAAATCGAACTCAGGTCCTCCAAAAGAACAGTCAGTGCTCTTAACCGCTGAGCCATCTCTCCAGCCCTCTTTTTTTTAAATAATAATAATAATAATAATTGATTTATATTTTATTTACAGTAGTGTTTTGTCTGCATATATGTCTGTGTGAGAATGTAGGCTCCCCTGAATCAAGAGTTATAGAGAGTTCTTAACCGCTGAGCCATCTCTCCAGCCCGAGTTATAGAGAGTTATGAGCTGCCATGTGGGTGCTGGGCATCCTGGGTCTTTTGGAAAAGCAGCCAGTATTCTTAACCATTGAGCCATCTTTCCAGCATATATAAAAACAGTCTCCCTATGTCATCATAATATCTTAATATCTTAAATCCCCCAAATTTGAGCCAAAATTTATTAACTCTCCATGAACACTGTATTTTAGGATCTGTCCTAGAGCTCTGTCTAGAGAACCACAGAAAGCAGATGAGACCCACATCTTCCCAGCCAGGGACAGCCCACCAACATGGCAAAAAGGTATGATGAGAAGACAGATGTGGTGAGATTACATCTGTAACTTCAGCCCTTAGGAGTTAGAGGCAATAAGACAAAAAGTCCAAGGTCAGGAGCCTGAAAAATAGTAGTTCAGCATTTAAGAGTGTATACTGCTCTTCTGGAGGATTCTTTTACATTCTGTGCCCAGCACCCAAGTTAAGTGGCTTATAACCTATAACTACAGCTCTGGGGGAACCTGCAGTCATAAGTACATATCCACACATGGACACACACATATACACATGATCACCCCCACCCCCAGGCTGTGTTTCTCTGTATGCTTTGGTGGCCTGGAACTCAGAGATTCACCTGTTATAGGCCACTGCAGCCCTGGTTGATTTTTGTATTTGTTTCCTTTTTGTTTTTTAAAACAGAGTTTCTCTGTGTAACAACCCTGGCTGTCCTGGAACTTACTCTGTAGACCACGCTGGCCTCAAACCCAACCCACAGAGATTCGCCTGCTGGGAATAAAGGCAGGTGTGTGCCTTGACTACCCAGTCTGACTTTTTTTTAAAGCCAGTCTGAACCACAAGAGTCTCCAGGCCAGCCTAAACCACAGGAGACCTTGTCTAAAACAAAACACACAAAGGCTTTGATGGGCAGCTTTGCTACTGTGAGCCCAGCCAGTTCTCGCTGGGTCTGGGTGCTGTGTGACTGGAAAATCAGGTAGAAGAACTAATATGAAGGGTAACTAGACTAGAGCTAGGAAACCACTTATTTTAGCTTCTGGGTTCTGTCTCTCTATGAAGTAAAAAGAAGAGAAGAAATAGGTAGCTGCAGAGAGATAGCTCAGTCAGGCCTGACCCAGCCACAAAATATTCTCCCTTGATCATTTGTGAGGCTTCCCCTGCTAGTCAGCAGCTGCCTTCTCCAACAGCCTTGTGGGGCCTGCAATTTCTCTTCCCAAATCCAGATGTTCTGACTTGGTTGGCTGATGAGAGCAAGGAGTGGGGAGGGGCTTGAAGAAGCCAGAGTTTGCCACACTGCTTAAACTCCTTAGCGGACTGCATATCTCTTTTCTTGTTGGTTGGTTTTTTCATGGCTTGGTTTTCTTGTAAAAAACAAAACAAAACAAAAAAACTTGGGAGAGGCTGAAGAGGAAAAAGGCGATGGGTTAGTGAGTCTTGGCAATTGCTGAGGCTAACAACCTGGATTTGATCCCTAGGGCACATATGATAGAAGCATGTTTTGGCACATGGATATATACACACAATTAAAATAAATAAAAAAGATCTGAAAGTTAAAAGTGTAGGTCATAGCAGAAAAAAAGGCTTGCCAATGAATGTGCCTGAGTTCAATCTCCAGCACTACAAAAAAAGAAAAGAAAAAAGGAAGTGAAGGCTAGAAGGAGGATAAATCTCCTTGGAATAAATGAATTCTAAATTTCTTTTCCTTGTACTGAAACAGGGTTACACATAGTAGAAGCTACCCACAAACTCTATTTTAAGTAGCCAGGAAGGACCTTGAATTCCTGATCCTCCTGGCTTCCCAGATCTAATGAGCACAGAAAACAAAAACAAACCAAAAACCAGCTCAGTCAGGAACCCCACTAGACCAAGGTCAAATCTGATAACCCAAACTCAGCAACATTGTTCACTCAAGATAACCAGCCTCCTTGATCTGTTCTGAGGCTGGAGAATCTCCCCTTCAGTCTCAGAACAGATTAAGGGGTTTGATTATTTTAGAGACTGGATCTGACCGACCTTCAGCTAAGATATGTCAGTGCACTGGTGAACAGCCACGGGGAGAAAGGCATAGGATTGTAGTTAGGAACTGAGAATGTGAGACCTGTGTAATGACCCTCAGCATAGCACAGTATAATGTTTGTGAAACTACAAATATCTACCTTCTTGCTTTTTTTTAAAAAAAAAAAAAAAAAAAAAAAACTTTATTTATTTATTTGCCTTGGTGTTTGCCTGGAACTGGAACTACAGACAGTTGTTAGCTGCCCTGTGGGTGCTGGGAATCGAACCCGGGTCCTCTGGAAGAGCAGACGGTACTCTTAACCGCTGAGCCATCTCTCCAGCCCCTACCTTCTTGCTCTTAACCCCAGTGTGTATGAGTGAGTGAGTGTGTGTGTGTGTGTGTGTGTGTGTGTGTGTGTGTGTTCACCACAATGCCTGTCCTAACTCACCATTTTCTTCCAACTTGGAGAGAAAACTGCTGTTCCGTTCCCACACATCTGCCTGTGCTCCTCGCTCCATCTTGGGAGGAGGAGCTCTCTCTGTGCCTCTGTGAAGAGAAATCTGGCATTGGAGAGCTGAGAGGGTGACCTGGTGAAATTAAAACACATCTTCCCCACTTTCCAGCCAGCCTTCCTGGGCTCTCAAGAGTAAGCTAGATATGAGCAGCTCGCTAGCCAGGTGTGGATTTAAGTTTTAGTACTAGGATGCCCATAAGATTTGATGCCATGGGCTAGGTGTCAAATCCTGAAATCTTAGCACTCAAGAAACTGAGGCAGAAGTATGAAAAATCAAAGATTAGCCTCAGCTACATGGTGAGACTCTGTGCAAAAACCAGAGAGGAGAAATTGGGAGGGATCAGAGGCCATGCTGACAAATGATCCTTTAGGTTGTATACAGTTCTAATGTTGTGAACAGACCTACAGTTACTATCCAGGAATCTACCCATCTTCATCCACCCCTACCCCTGCCCCAGCTCCGAAGCCCTTATCCTGTGCACATAAGGAATAGACATTACAGATACTGTTCACAGCTTTGGGAGTCTTTTTTTTTTTTTGTTTCTCCCCAAAATAACAAGGTTTCACTGTGTAATCCTGGCTGGCCTAGAACCCACTTTGTATACCAGGCTGGAGATTAAAGGTGTGCGCCATGCCCAACCCAAGTTTTGAGATTCTTAACAGGGAGAACCTTTGGAGGATCGGAGTGAAGCAAAGTCAGTTTGTTCCTGGGAGGAAAGGATTTCACTTAGAGAGTCAAGTTCAGGCTTTAGGGGAGAGGATTACCCATGTGCTTCAGCCTGTGACTGCCTGGAGCTCCTGGGGTTATACTGGCTAAAATAGGTGGTTACAACTGAGAGAAAGAAAAAAAAATATACAGAACTTTTATCAAAATTAGGTCTAGTGGTACACTTCTTTAATCCCAGCAGACAGGCAGAAATTTGAGGCCATTCTGGTCTACAGAGTGAGTTCCAGGGCAGCCACGGCTTCACAGAGAAGCCCTGTCTCTCAAAAAACCAAAGCAAATGAATAAAATAACTTTTAATTAAGTTTTTATAGTGTGTGTAAGCATAGGAGACAACTTCAGGCAGTGTTCTTCTTCCACCTAGTGGGTACTGGGAATTGAACTCCTGGTTGGTGGGTTTGGCATAAGAGTCCCTACCCACCATGCCTGGAGGGTCGAAGTCCTGTGGCTGCCTGGGCCCTGTTCTCCCACTGACTTCAGCATCTCTACCTTGCCTTCCACTGTCCCCATCAATCACATACTCTGTGTGTTGGGTCATGACAGCATCTCCTGCCCTTCCCTTTCCTGTGCTCTGCTTGTTTCTGATTTGAAAGACTCTGTCATGCTGCTGAGAAGGTTATCCCAGGGTCTATAATCACAGGATGGTTTACCCGGGTGTTCTGGTTTCCCGGCTGCTCTCAGACCACTCTGTTCTGGAGGATGTGAGTCTTCCAACCTCCCCAAATATCTGGAATTCCCATCTCCACTGACAGACATTCACTCGTTCTCCCAGATACAGCTTCTCTGTCACCACCTCCTTGCTGTAGCCCTCATCCAGGAGAGGAGATAATAGCCCATATCCCCGAGGGAAGAGCAAGTGAAATGTGCTTAGAGATCTTCATGCATCAAATGATCACCACTCCTACCCCAACAGGGTCTCACTATATGGCCTAGAACTTTCTGTATAGACCAGGCTGCCTCTGCCTTTGAGTGCTGATACCTAAGTCATGAACTACCATGCCCAGCTCTTCTCTGACATCTGAGTTACAAGTCAGAAAGTTATAACTTTTTTTTTCCAGCTTGCACTATCTATTTCTTTTGCTCTCAAACTCCAAGAGAGATGTTCAAAGTTTCACTCTGGCAGGGGTTAGAGATTAGGTAAAACTAAAGGAGATGGGCTGGGGTATTGCTCATTGGAGCATTTGCCTAGGATGCATAAGGGCTGGGTTCTATCCCCATCCCATCAATATCACACAAGATTAAAAGGGACAATCCAAGTACATGGGATGTGGCTCAGTAACACATAACACACACACACACACACACACACACACACACACACAGAGCACACGGCCCTGGATTCAATTACCAGTATTGCAAAGAAAACAACAAAATCGGCACAAGTAAGAATTTAGGAGCTGGGACTGGAGAGGGTAGCTCACAGTCATCTGCAACTTCAGTTTTAAGGCTTCCAATGCTCTCTTCTGACCTTTGAGGGAACAAGCATGCATATGACATACATACATGCAAGCAAAACACGCGTACACATAACATAAATCTAAGGTGACAATAATAACCAAACATAATTTAAGCTGAGTGTATTGATTCACATCTATAATGCTAGGAGGCAGAGGCAGACAAATCTCTGTGAGTTTCAGTTCAGCCAGTGATGTACAGTAAAACCTTGTCAAAAAATGGTGGTGGCGGTAGAGTACTAAAAAGGAGAAAAAGAAAGATGTAAGCCAGGTGTGGTAGCACAGGCCTGTTATCCCAGTACTGGGGATAGGATCTCACCTTGATGCCAGGCTGATCTGCAAAACAGAATTCTGTCTCCCAAACAAAAATGAAATAAATCATTGTGAGGACTAGCAGATGCTGCTGGGAAGCTGAGAGGCACGTTGTTAGTGGTATCCTGACCCTGGGGCAGAACACTTAGCCACCGCAGAGCACATAGTAGGCCTAATGTTATCTGCTAGTTGGAAACAAGGTGATGTGTATGCTAGAGATAAGCTTTGCTTAGAACCCTGTCATTATAACCACTGATGCAGGAAAAGAGGTCCTTGAGGAAGAAAGCAGCTCCTGGATTTGGAAAGGCTGGATTGGATTTCTTTTTCCCTATAGGGAAAGCTAGAGGCAATGGCTAAAGATTTAGAAACCTATCCTTACATGAAGAGGGGTCTTCTAATTTTCTTTTTAAAAATTTATTTATTTATTATGTATACAGTATACAGAAGAGGGCACCAGATGTCATCATAGATGGTTGCTGGGAATTGAACTCAAGACCTCTAGAAGAACAGTAGTGGTCTTAACCGCTGAGCCATCTCTCCAGCCCCTACCCTCTCTTTTTCAATGTTTCCTGAGGGAGGTGTTTCGAAGATATAAAACCTGATTGGTTGTGGGGTTTGTGAAGGTCTCTATCCAAGGCAAAGGGAAGGTCCTTGGTGAGAGGTGAGAAGAACACTTAGCTGTGGTTAGAAGAACAAGTATTTAAAAGGTACTTAGGGGTTATGCTGATTTAGTAAAGTAGTTGTTATAGATTCTCCTCCAAGATCCATGACTTCATTAGCCTTGGGTAGTCGGCCAGGTCACCAGTACTAGGCATGATTTCCCTCTAGCTGAGTGGGTCTTAAGTCCAAGAGAGCTGTTGTTTACCACAATGGTATGTGTTCCATTACTGTACACTTAGGGTCCCATGCTGGTTGTGGTTTGTAGGCCTCAGAGCTGAACTATTGGCTTTGGCTAGTCCTCAGAGAAGAGCTGAGATCCATTCTAGCTCAGGGGCCTTTGGACCCCATTAACTTTTGGTTTTTTTTAAACTTTATTTATTTATTTATTTGCCTTGGTGTTTGCCTGGAACTGGAACTACAGACAGTTGTTAGCTGCCATGTGGGTGCTGGGAATCGAACCCGAGTCCTCTGGAAGAGCAGAGGGTGCTCTTAACCGCTGAGCCATCTCTCCAGCCCCAACTTTTTTTTTTTTTTGAGACAGGGTTTCTCTGTGTAACATCCCTGGTTGCCCTGAAACTTCTCTGTAGACCACGCTGACCTCAAACTCAGTGAGCTCTGCCTGCTTCTGCCTGAGTGCTGAGATTTATGCCCAGCAACTTTTAAAAAAAGAAAACATTTACTTATTTTACTTTTTGTGTATGACTGGTCAGCCTGCATGTGCCCACATGTGCCTGGTGCCCTTGGGGGCTAGAGGAGGTGTTCCTACCAGATGAGCCAGCCCTCCAGCCCCATCAAGTACAATATTTTCTTATATAAAGATTTTATTTTAAAAAGTATATTTGTATGTATATATCTGTATTAAAATATATGTGTGCATATATACATATTTTTAAATTGAGTGTTGGAGAGATGGCACTGGCTGTTCCTGTAGACAACTGATGTTTGGTTTCCAGCTCCTATATAAATGCTCATTATCTAGGGGATCCAACATTCTCTTCTAACCTCTTATGGGCACCAGACACATGTTACATAGACATACAGGCAGGCAAAACACTGTACACATAAAATAATTTCTCAAAAATTTGCTAGGTGTAGTGGTACATACCTTTAATTCCAGCATAGGCAGATGCAGGCACTCTGTGATAGCTTGAGACCAGCTTGTTCTACTTAGAGAGTTGTGGTGATATATTTTATATTTAATAAAACCAGTCTGGAATATCAGAAAACAGAATTACCCACAATCAAGCCACAAGGGTCAGAGAATGGTAATTCACAAAAGCCTTATCCCAGCACAAAAAGACTGAGTGTGATCTATGCCTTTAATCCCATAACCCCAGACACAGAGGCTTTTCTGTGTTTCTGTGAGTTCAAGGCCTAACTACCAAACAATAGTAGCTCATACCTTTAATCCTAACTCTCAGAATATGATGCAGAGTTGAACCTGGAAGTGAAACAACTGGGTGAAGAAGATATTTAAGGAGGCATAGGAAGACAGAGATTTATTCTGTAGAAGCAACGAGCCACGCTTAGGACTCAGGAAGCTTTTTCCCACCGAGAAATTGGCTGGGTTAGAATTGACTGTGGGGGGCTGGAGAGATGGCTCAGCGGTTAAGAGCGCCGTCTGCTCTTCCAGAGGACCCGGGTTCGATTCCCAGCACCCACATGGCAGCTAACAACTGTCTGTAGTTCCAGTTCCAGGCAAACACCAAGGCAAATAAATAAATAAAATTTAAAAAAAAAAAGAATTGACTGTGGTCTGTTTCCTCTCTCTGATATTCCAGCCTTTTCCCCAATATCTGGCTTTAAGTTTTCATTTAATAACAACTAGAATTCATGTTACAGAGAGTTCTGGGGCTACATACAGAAACTGACTCAAAAAAGCCCCACCTCAGCCTGATTTGTATCTGTCTGAAGTTTCCCACCACTTCCAAATGCCAAAACCAGCCTCTCTCAGGTTTCTGGACAGCCTTTGGCCCTGCTTCCCTCTGTCATTCTCAGCCTCCCTCAGTGGCTCCAGTGACTGTTGTGACCAGAAAGTGTTTTCTGATAATTTCTTCAGCACTCCTCCTGGCTCAGACTACAAATACCATAGGGCATAACAGGTTAAATTCCAAAGCCCTTCAACTCTTCATTGATGCTCCTGTCCTCTGTCATGCACGCAAACGTTCTGAACTCACCCCCTTACACTTTCCAGCAAGGATCCTTCAGTGTGGTCTTCCCACTTTCTGTAATAAGAGTCCCTTTCAAGGCTCCTGTGGAAACCAGCATCTGCCTAGGATTTACTAAAAGAACTCGATAGACAGACAGATGTCTTGCATTTCATGCTCATAGTGTGAATTTTCAGTTTTAAAACTTCTAAATTGGGCTGGAAAGATGGCTCAGTGGTTAAGAGCACTTACTGCTCTAGCAAGAAGACCCAGGTTCTGTTCCCATGCCCATATGGTAGCTCAGGGCCATCTGTAACTTCATTTTCAGGGTACCAGGCACACATAAGTCGCACATACATATAAGCCGGCAAAACAAAAACAAAACCCCAAAAACCAAACAAACAACTCAGAAAACAACAACCCTCCACACCCTATACATAAAATTAATAGAACTAAAATTATTTAAAAACAAAACTAAGGGGCTTGAAGAGATGGCTTGGTGGTTAAGAGCACTGACTGTTCCTCCATTGGTGGTTAAGAGCACTGACTGTTCCTCCATTGTGGTCCTGAGGACCTGAGTTCGATTCCCATCATCCACATGGCAGCTAACAACTGTCTGTAATTCCAAGATCTGACATCCTTACACAGTATACATGCAAGCAAAACACCAATTCACATAAAATAAAAATAAATATTTAAAAACAAAAACTAAGGATTTTTTTTTTTTTTTGAGACAGTGTATTTCTATGTAGCCCTGGCTGTCTGGAACTCTGTAGACCAGGCTGGCCTCAACCTCACAGAGCTCTATCATCTGCCTCCCAAGCACTGGGATTAAAGGTGTGCTCCTCACCTGGCTAGGACAGAAGAACCTGTAAGCTACCTTTGCTTGCCTGTAACTCAGAAAAATTAGACTTTCTAGGAGAGCATGCCCGATTGAACTGCTCCTTAGTAAATCTTACAGAGCATGCAGAGAAAGCTCTGGAGACCCAGCCTGCACCTCTCCTCCTGGAGAGTCCCTCACAGCAGCTTCCTTTCAAGCCTGTCAGCATCCCAGGCACTCCCTCAGGAGGAAACCCCAAGCTACTACACAGTCTGCTGACACTGTCTCTATACAACATTTTATCCATCTGCTCAACAGCTCTCCAAGAGGAGACAGCCCCTAGGATCAGGGCTCATTCATCTTCTCACATCTTGTCGCTTAAATCAAAAAGTCAGTCCCATAGAAAACTAATTTTTCTGTTAATCTCTTACCAAACTGTACTATTGGGAGGGGATCACTCGTGACTCCCCATCCCCCACAAACACATGGATACTCCAGAGGCTGACGAAGGAGGATTTCCAGTTCTAGGTCAGTGTGGTGACATGTCTAGACCCTGGCCAAACCACAAACCAACAAGCCAAGTGTGGCAGAACTCACTGTAACTCTAGCAGCACTCAGAAGGCAGAGGCAGATGGGTGGCAGCAAAGCCTAGGCCAGCCTGGTCTACATAGTGAGCTCTAGGACAGCTGGACCACAAAGCAAGACTCCTTTCTAAAACAAATAAAGCCCATAAAATAAAACAAGAGGAGATGGTTGGGCAATCAACTCACTTCTGAGAGGCAACCAGGATCTGAGGGATCCTATCTTCACTCTTTGGTCTCCAGGAAGCCTCAAAGCATCCTACAAAAGAGTATAGGGGAGGGGATTGGTCTGCCGAAGTGCAAGGTTTCTACACAACTGAGCACATTTAAGCCCTTAACTCATTAGTACCTGGTGCATATGCTATGTGTGTGTGGATCAGTGGTGGCAGCTGAGTGGTTCTTCCAGCCTTAGATTTCCCAGAGCATCTCTTGTAAGGCTGGGTCTAGTGAGCCCTGGGTTGGAACTCAGGTGGACTGGAAAAAGTGGAAGCATCGAAACACTGCACGTATGTGGTGTACAGGAGTCCCGGACTCAGTTTTCGCCAAGAGCAGAGGGTCAGCCTGAGTGACAGGCATCTTGTACATCTCCCCTGCATCTGGTGTAAGCCTTGGGGACCCCAGAAGGAGGTGGAGGGGTGGGGGTACAGCATTCTTTTTTTTTTTTTTTAAACTTTATTTATTTATTTATTTGCCTTGGTGTTTGCCTGGAACCGGAACTACAGACAGTTGTTAGCTGCCATGTGGGTGCTGGGAATCGAACCCGGGTCCTCTGGAAGAGCAGAGGGTGCTCTTAACCGCTGAGCCATCTCTCCAGCCCCGGTACAGCATTCTTTTAATCAGGGAAGTTGAGAGAGGTGAGGATACACAGGACAGCAACCCCGAGAAGCTCACCATCTTACTCTTTTGGGACAGGGTCTTTCACTAAACCTGCAGCTCTCCTGTTTGCTTGGATCCCAGGATCTGCCTGTCTCCACTCTCTGTGTTGGGGTGACAGGCAGGTACAGCCATGCTGAACTTTTATGTGGTTGCTGGGGGATCAAACTCAGCTCTTTTTGTGTTCACAAACCTTTCTCATCTGGTGAACCATCTCCCTAGTCTCTTGTTTTCCTCTACTTGTTCAGCCAGGGATCCCAGGCCATGGACTAACGCTGCTCACAAGTTTCTTCCCACGTTAATTAATGTAATTTAGACAATTGCTCTCATGTATGCCCAGAGGCTGGCCTAATCAAGACAGCCTCTAACTGGCATGTTCAGAGGCTTCTTTCCTAGGTGATATTAGGCCTGTTACATTGACATCTTTCTTTTCTTTTTTTAAAAACCTTATTTATTTATTTATTTATTTATTTATTTATTTATTTATTTATTTAAGATTTTATTTATTATGTATACAGTATACAGAACAGGGTATCAGATGTTATTATAGATGGCTGTGAGCCACCATGTGGTTGCCAGAAATTGAACTAGGGACCTCTGGAAGAAGAGTCAGCCATCTCTCCAGCCCCCTTTTTTCTTTCTTTCTTTTTTTTCTTTTTCTTTTTCTTTTTTTTTTTTTTTAAGACAGTCTCCAAATGTAGCCCTGTCTGGCCTGAAATTTGAAATGTAGATCAGGCTGTATTCAAACTTACATAGATCTACCTGCCTCTGCTTCCCAGAGTGCTGAGGAGACTAAAAATAGGCATGTGCCACGGTGCCTGGAGACTGTGTTAACCATCCCAGTGGGTAAGAAGTCAGCCTGAGCTTCATGAGACCCTGTCTCAAAGAAGAAAAAGAGACTGGAAAGATGAATGGCTCAGAGGTCAAGAGCATTTTCTGGGGACCAGCTTTTTTTCTACACACTGCCTGTAAGTCTGAATCAGGGTAACAGGTGTCTCTGGCCTCCGGGGACACCTGCACATGATTGTACGTACTCACATGCAAACGGACACAAATAATTAAAAATAAATCTTAAAAAAGGGGCTCCCTCTCTCCTACCCCTCTCCCTTCCTCTCCTCTTTTCTCTCTCTTCCCTTCCTCCCCTCCCCCACCCAGTCCCTGGATATCCAGACCCCAATAAACTCAACATGGCTTCCTGAAAAAAAAAAAAAAAAGGTAAGGTATTTAAATGGTGGACTGCTGGCTCAGGGTTGGGGGCACAGAGTATTTTCATGGATAGTGTGAGGTCACACTTGGTAGAAGCAGTTTCCGTAGGTTTCTTTATTGCCTTCCTGCTTCCAGAAAGGTCTTTTCTATTGTCAGCCTTGACATTAGGCCAGCCATCTGAGGATGTAAATAAACCTCATAGCCAAGGAGAAGTGCCTTATCTCCTCCTCAGGCAGGTGACTTGTCCAACTATTGCCACACCCTGGCTGAGGCTGGCTGTAGCCCACCGTCCAAGGTGAAGGTCACCAGCTCAGCAGCGTGTTACTGAGAGTTTGGCCAGAAAGAAGCCTCCAGTGGAGGCTGGCTGTGAGCTACAATGCTAGTGTCCTGGCCAGTACCTGGGGACTAGAATCCACTGGGTTTTCCATTTCCTAAAAAGATTTTTGCCCATCCCTCAAGAAGATGAAAGAATTTGATCCAGAGGACATTTGTTGTTTTTGAGATAGAATCTCAGTATGTAATTCTGGCTGGCTTGGAACTTACTATATAGATCATGCTGATCTCAAACTCAGAGAAATCTGCTTGTCTATGCCTCTAAAATATTGGAATTTGTTAAAAATTAAAATTTATTTAGTTTATATGTTTGTGTGTGTGTTTCCGAGTATATGTTTGTATGTTTTGTTACTGCACA
The DNA here is from genome assembly GCA_004025045.1 of Sigmodon hispidus. Lineage (NCBI taxonomy): Eukaryota > Metazoa > Chordata > Mammalia > Rodentia > Cricetidae > Sigmodon > Sigmodon hispidus. Next base: position 260 of record PVIH01026180.1, on the reverse strand, counting down.
CATTCAGGTTTCTGAGGAGTCTTCCTCAGCCAACTCTTCATTGCTTCTTCTTGGCTGCCTCTTTTTTTTTTTTTTTTTTTTTTTTTTTTTTTTTTTTTTTTTTTTTTTTTTTTTTTTTTTTTTTTTTTTTTTTTTTTTTTTTTTTTTTTTAAAACTTTATTTATTATTTATTTATTTGCCTTGGTGTTTGCCTGGAACTGGAACTACAGACAGTTGTTAGCTGCCATGTGGGTGCTGGGAATCGAACCCGGGTCCTCTGG
>PVIH01026179.1:0-19249 GCA_004025045.1 Sigmodon hispidus | reverse complement strand
ACTACCACCACCATCCCCACTATCCCCATCACCATCACCACCATCCCCACCATCCCCCCCACTACCACCACCATCACCACCACCATCCTCATCACATCCTACCATTCCCACTATCATCCCTGCCATTATCAGTCCATCCCCACTATCCTCACCATCATCACCATTATCACCAACATCAGCACCACTACTACCACCATCATAATCCCTATCATTACCTGCTCTTGACCATCCTGCCTTAGCCTTCCAAGTGCTGGGAGTACAGTTGGATGCTGCCACACCTGGCTTTATTAATACTGCTTAAAGTCACTGAGTCTATGACATACTGTCCATAGCAGTGGGACAGGCTGGATAGGGTCCTTCTGGGGATGCAGGCTATGTCTAGGCTCAGAAGCCTGTGACATTTTCTTAGCCAATGTTGTGTGGCATGACTCTGTGTTACATTAATAGATAGTACATGGTATCTGTGTCCCTGTGACTTGGGATATCTCTGGCAATCCAAGGCCTCCATGATGATGGTGGCATTTTTCTTTGCTACAAAAGGTTTTTCTGTTGTGGCAGTCTTTTTTTTTTTTTTTTTTTTTTTTCAGACAGGGTCTCTCTTTGTAGCCCTGGCTGTCTTGGAACTGTCTCTATAGGCTGGTCTTGAACTTCCAGAGATCTCCTGCCTCTGCCTCTCAAGTGCTAGAATTAAAGACATGTCATTCCTCCTGGCTCATATGTGTTTTTAATATATTTTTATCATATCCACCCATTGTTACTGCCCTGCCAGCAAGGCTATGCGTCTGAGGATAGCAGGACATTTTAACAGAACTGCATGGGGACCTGACCAAGCTACTCCAACTGTTTGGGCTCAAGAATAGTACAAACAAAACACTCCTTATTTTATTATTGAAGCAGGAGGTGATGTTTACAGTTAGCTTGAGCAAATCCAAGTATAGCAAGGTAATACGCCTGGTGTTATGTCTATCATCTTTGGTCCTATGAAAAGAGCCATGAATATACCTCCTAGGCCTTTGTCTTTTCCTACAGAGATAATGTAGACAAGCCAGGGAATTCTCTCCATGTCTTTGCTTTCATGTACATTTAGTTTATTTGGTTTTTCAAGACAGGGTTTCTCTGTGTAGTCCTGGAACTTGTGTAAACCAGGCTGGCCTTGAACTTGGAAATCTTCCTATCTCTGCCTCCCGAGTGCAGAGAAAAAAGGAGTGTACCACCACTGCTTGGCTTGAAGTACTTTTATTTATGATAGTGCTGTGGGATGGTCTTTCTGCAGGCTGTGAATATGTGTTGCTACCATTGGTTAATAAAGAAGCTGCTTTGGCCTATGGCAAGACAGGATATAGCCAGGCGGGAAATCCAAGAGTAGAGTTGGGGCAAATGCTGTGAGCGATTGGATTGAGCAAGATGTAATCGAACACAGATAAGCCATGAGACACATGGTGATACATGGATTAATAGATATGGGTTAATGTAAGGGGTAAGGGCTGAGCCATAGCAAGAAGCCTGAGCCATAGATTAAATAGTTTTGAATTAATATTAAGCCTTTGAGTGATTATAAGTGACTGCAGGGCTGCAGGGGCCAGGCTAGACAGAAAATCTTCCATCTACAATCATAGTTTACACAATTCTTTTTTGTGGGTCATCTCGTGGAAAGAGCATTCTGCACTCTGCCTCATCATAGTTAACAGTAAGTTCATGGCTTTTCTTTTTTCTTTTTGGTTTTTGAAACAAGGTTTCTCTGTGTGATCTTGGTTATCCTGGAACTCTCTCTGTAGACCAGGCTAGCCTCTAACACAGAGATCCACCTACCTCTCAAGAATAAGTTCACAGTTTTCTTTTCTTTTCTTTCTTTCTTTTTTCTTTTCTTTTTTTTTTTTTAATGAATGAGGCAATTTATTAACCCAGCAGCCTTTGTTCTAATGCTTCTTGTTGGCAGCTGCCACCTGTCTGGCAATCCTGTCCAGATCGCTCTGTCCCTGAGGTGTTAGCTTGCGGCTCCCATCTTGGTCCTTTCCCACCATTTTCAGCCCCTCCAGGGCTTGGAGGACCCGGCGGGCCACACTCTTGGAGCCTCTGCTGAAGTGGCTGGGCCTGACACCGTTTCTCTGCTTTCCTCCGTAGATCTTGGTCATGGAGCCAACCCCAGCACCACCTCGAAGGTACAGATGCCATGCTGTGGAAGCAGCTCGGTGTGTAGAACCAGTTTTCATGGTAAGGGGCAAGCTCTTTATGTTTGGCCAGCTTGACTGTGTCCACCCATTCGGGGACTTTCAGCTTTCCGGACTTTTTGAGGAAGGCTGCCAGAGCTCTGATGAACCCTGGCTGGTTAGCGTCTTTTACAGTAATTCCAGGCATCGTGCGGCTTCTGTGCTTCCAGCCAGGGGAAAGGACAGTTCACAGTTTTCTTACACAGGCTCCTAGAGACAAGCATCTTATTTGATTATAATTATGTGTCAGCTGGGTCTGGTGGCACAGATCTGTCATCCAGTTCCTTAGGAGCAGAGGCAGGAGGATTACAGTTTTGAGACCTGGGCTATAATGTGAGTTCAAAGCCAACCTGGGTAGTCTAGAGGCTTTGCATCAAAAATCACAAAGAGATCTAGCAATGTGGCTCAGGGCTGAAGCTCTTTATTAACATTTGTGAGGACCCGGGTTCAGTCTCCAGTGCCACACACAGAGAAAATGTTGGGAAGTGAGACCTTCTGCATGTGGATTATGTCCATAGGTGGCCTCCACATAGACTGTGTATTTGGATATAAAATGAGGTCATCTAAATAAAACTCTGCCTGTGGTTTGAATACTATTTTTTTAAAAAAACATTTATTTATTATATATACAGTGTACAGAAGAGGGTACCAAATATCATTATAGATGGTTGTGAGTCACCATGTGATTGCTGGGAATTGAACTCAGGACCTCTGGAAGAGCAGTCAGCGCTCTTAACCTCTGAGCCATCTCTCTACCCTGGTTTGAATACTGTTTATCTACTCTAAGACTTCCTGTTGAAAGCTAGATATAACATTGCTGTTCTGTCCCCTTGCCTTGTGGTTCCATTTGGACCCTAGGCAGGTTGGATAATGTCATTCACCATGTAGGTGAGTTTTGTGTGTGTTCTTAGTTTTTATCTTCTAAACACCCTCACAGGCTCACCTGAAAATAGTGTTTCACCAGCCGTCTGAGCAACTCTGTATTGATTGAATGATGAACTGAGAAAAGGTCTCTCTATATAACCTTGGCTGACCTGGAACTCAAAGAGATCCACCTGCCTCTGCCTCTCTCTCTCTCTCTCTCTCTCTCTCTCTCTCTCTCTCTCTCTCTCTCTCATGCTGGGATTAAAGGCGTGCACCACCAGGCTGAGCATCTGGGCAGCTCTTAAGAAAATGAACCACTGGGCTAGAGGGTAGTTAGGAGCACCTGTTGCTCTTGCCAAAGACCTCAGGGTGGTTCTGAGCATCCACAGAATGGCCCACAGCCATCCATTAACTCCAGTCCGAAGGGATCCAAAGCCATTCTGACCTCTGTGGGCACATATGGTACACATATGTTAGGAAAATACTCATAAAATAAACACACACACACATGGGCACATACACACCAGCAGAAACTAAGGTGCCATACAGTATGAATGCCATGGGCTGTTTCAGCACACTGGAAGGATATGTCCTTCACCAATGGAGCCCAAGGCCGCTGGCCTTTTTACTTTTTAAACCACCAAACCCAGGCAAAGGCTGGGTTACTGTCTGGGAGTCTCTGTGAAAGAGAAAGGACCCCCTTCCACATGTGGCCACCTGCCACTTGGAAACTGAGCATATGGTTGCTGTTCCCTCCAAGCTCAGCTTAAAAAGAGAAAATAGTGTTTTCCCGAGATGGATGGCTCAGCAGGCCAGAGCATTTGCTGTTCTTGCAGATGGTCTGAGTTTGAATCATGCATATGTTGGTGTTTCACAACTGACTGTGACTTCAGTCCCAGGGAATCAATGTTCTTCTCTCGACTCAGCAGGTATTTGTACAAACACACAGATATATACATAAATAATAAAATTTTAAGTGTGTGTTTCTCTTTGCTTGCATAAAACATAATCAGAAATTGACAATCACAGCAGAAACATGACACATGCAGTCCCCCATGTCCTGAGTGTGCATTCTCTGGGTTAAATAGACATCACCTACTTCTAGAATACAAGAGTAAAAGGCATGTGTGTGGATCCTTGGAAGTGGCTGTTTGGGAGTTGGGTCAGGCAGCTCTGAGCCAGTGACCAAAGAAGGCAACAAATGTAGCTGAGACAGCCGGGCTGTCCTCAGCAATAAAAATCATTCCTATGGAACTCTGACAACCCTGAAAAAGAACAGGGCCCTATGACGCTGCCAAGTGACAGGGCTATGTGATGACTAAAAGTGTCAGCATGAGTGAAACATGTCAGGAATGTCAGCGTTCCACAGGTAGAGGCGGCAAGATCAGGAGTTCACAGCCATGTTTCCCTACACTGACTTTGAGCCATCCTGGGCTACATGAGACACTGAATCAAGACACTAAGCCACAACAACAAAACATAACAAAGGTCCTGGATGGAGATCAGTCACAAAGAACATATTACATAAGCCTGAAGACCTGAGTTTGGCCTGATGGCAGTGGCGGTGGCAGCGGGCAGTACATGACTTTAATCCCAGAATTTGAGAAGACAGAGACAGGCCGATCTCTGTGAGTTTGAGGCCAGCCTGGTCTACAAAGTGAGTTCTAGGACAGCTAGAGCTATATAGTGAAGAGCCTGTCTCAACAAATCAAAACAAGACAAAATTTAAAAGACCTGAGTTCCAGGGCTGGAGAGATGACTAAAAGCACTGGCTGCTCTTCCAGAGGACCTGGGTTTGGTTCCTAGCGCCCACATGGTGGTATCAGTTTAGGAGATCCAATTCCCTCTTCTGGTCTCTGTGAACACTAAGCATGCATGTGGTGTACATGCCGGCAAAACACTCATAAAAATATAAACCAAAATAAAGACCTGAGTTTGTGTGCCCAGCACTCATGCTGAAAGCTGGGTGTGCCCTTGTAATTCCAGAACTGGGGATGTCAGGATGGGAGAATGATGACCAGACCATCTAGGGCAATACAAAAGATTCAGTTTCAGTGAAAGTCCTAGTCTGGTAGTTTCCTGCTGAAAGACTACATTTCCCAGCTTTCCTTGCAGACTATGGAAGTTGTTTCTGCCCCTATTAGGGGCCCTCATTTCATTTTCCTCTGTAGAAATTTTGGCCAAGATCCTGCCTAAGGTCATATCAAGCCTCTTTCAGTATCTTTATAGCTGCAATTTAGTAATCTAACATCAAACTCAAACAAAGTGCAATCAAAAAAGACATCTGCTCAAGTACACTCATGACCACACACATAAAAGTAACAATAAACCCCAAGAAACTGCTTTAAAGGCAATAATGAAACTGTGAATCCAATGTGAGTGATGCTACTCTAGATGCCATGTCCCACCATGGAAGAGGGTACAGGAGCATGTATAGCCACAGTGGACCGACCAGTACGTTTACTGGTTATGTCTGCAGGAGCATCTGGTAGACGGCTCACAGACAAGATGGGTTTGGGATGTGACAGTGGATGTCCTTAGTGCAAAGGCTGGTGGAGGCTGAAGGTCAGTTACACCTAGGGACACATTCTGTGATGCATATCTACTAGTCAGAAGGCAAATAAATCAGACATAAAGTTCAGCTAGATGACTACAGTGACTGACTGGTGAGATCCTTCACCCCAGTCCAGGGCAGGCAGTGTGCAGGACCAGCCCAACTTAGACTTTTGATAAAGGAACTTTGCTGACAGCATGCTGCATGTTCTGAACATAAAATCTGATATTAACTCTGGGTCATTTTTGTCTGGCCCATTGTAACTCCCAAGCCTGAGCTCTCAAGGAAATGGAGATTTCCTCCTAGCTGTGGTGGTCAGAAGTCCAAGTCAAAAGGATTAACACGGTGGGGTCTTCTTGTCTTATAGATGCCGTCTTCTGTGTCTGCATGTTGTCTGCCCTATGTGCCCCTAGGTCACAATTTTTTTTAAAGATTTATTTATTATGTATACAGTGTACAGAAGAGGGTACCAGATGTCATCACAGATGGTTATAAGCCACCATGTGGATGCTGGGAATTGAACTCAGGACCTCTGGAAGAGCAGTCAGTGCTCTTAACCGATGAGTCATCTCTCCAGCCCCCCACAATCTTTTTTGAGATAGTCTCTGGTCACATGGTCCAGTGTTGTTCGGGGCTATCCTCAGATCCACACGACCATCTTCATCAGATCACCTGTACCTGCTTGCTTGATCATCGCAGCAGCTGGGTGTTGCAGAATATTTGTTTACACTGTAAAGATGTGTCTCTGCCTAAGATGCCTTCTGATTGGTTTAATAAAGAGCTAAATAGCCAATAGCTAAGCAGGAGAGATAGGAGAGACTTCCAGGCAGAGGGAGGAAACTCCAGATGAATCTAGGCACAGGAAAGATGCCAGCCAGATGTGGAATGAGTCAGACATACAGAGTGAAATAGAGGCGATAGTCCTGTGATAGGACATAGATTAATAAAGATATAGGTTAATTTAAGTTATAATAGCTAGTTGAAAACAAGCCCAAGCTAAGAGCCAAGCTTTCAGAATTAATTACATGTCTCTGTGTCATTTGGTAGCCCACTGGGCTTATTGAATGTTGGTTTTCCTTCCCAGAAGAGGTGTGGGAAGGGCTTTCGACCCTTGCCTGAGTATCTCCCAACCAGATGTAAGCAATTCTGCCTAATTGTATGTGACCTTGGGGAGGGGCTTGAGAATATAGAGGGGTGTCTTAGTTATTTTTCCATCGCTGTGATGAAATACCATGACCAAGACATTTTCTAGAAGGAAGTTTGTTTGGGCTTATGGTTCTAAAAAGATTAGTCTACTATGGTGAGGAGGCATGGCAGCAGGCATTGAAGCCTGGAGGCCGGAGCAGGAAGCTGAGGGCTCACATCTTCAAATGCATGAAGTAGAAAGAGCAAACTGGGGAAAGGTATAGGAGGTGTGGCTTTGTTGAAGTAGGTGTGGCCTTGTTGGAGTAGGTGTGGCCTTGTTGGAGTAGGTGTGGCTTTGTTGGAGGAAGTGTGGCCTTGTTGGAGGAAGTGTGGCCTTGTTGGAGGAAGTGTGTTACTGCGGAAGCCAGCTTGGGGTCATCAGTGTCTCAGTTCACTTTCTGTTGCCTTAGGATCAAGATGAAGAATTCTCATATTCCTTCTCCAGCACCACGTCAGCCTGCACTCCACCATGTCCCACCATGATGATAATGGACTAAACCTCTGAACTGTAAGCAACCTCAGTTAAATGTTTTTCTTTATAAGAGTTGACATGGTCATGGTGACTCTTCACAGCAATCCTTAACTAAGGCAAAGGGCAAGACTATATACTCGTTTTTTTATTTTATTTTATGTGAACTGGTGTTTTGCCTGCATGTATAACTCAGGTCCTCTGGAAGAACAGTCAGTGCTCTTAACCGCTGAGCCATCTCTCCAGCCTCCAGGAAAGGAATTTTAGCAATTTAGGAATTTCCAGTCTGGCCTGGAATTCTTCATTCTCCTGTCTCAGCCTCCCAAGTAATGGAGCTCACAGGCTAATCTCTTATTATGGACACCAATTATATCAGGTTGGGCTCAGCCATAAGACCTGATTTCTTTCAGTTGCTTCCTTATCCTGACACAAATATGGTTGTATGCCTGAGGTACTTGAAATTGGGACTTTGGGAAGAACACAGTTCAGGCTGTAGCAAGCAGGCTTTCCTGCATCTGTTACAGCAAGATCTTCCCTGACACAGTGTGGCTGCCACACTTCTGGAGACAGGACAGGGAATGGTATCTTTACAGTTTGTCCTTATTGGTGTTTGTACCTGAAAGAATTACTGTGATTGTTATTATTTACTTGTTTTTTGGATGAGAGGGAGAACTTGTATATTTTCTTGGTATCTCAGTCCATTTCTGATGATATAATATAGTATCAAAGACAGGGTGATTTATAAAAAGAAATTTATTTGACTCGTGGTTCTGGAGGCTGGAAGTCCAGGGCTCTGGTGTTGGTACTTGTATAAACCTTGTCTGAGGCCCCCCATAGACTGGACAGGTGAGGACATCATGAGGCCAGACAGCATGCCAAAGAAGCTCATATTGAAAGACCCCTAAGCAGCCCAACCAGTGCAAATTTTCCACAAGGCCAATTAGCAGGAGTCAACGTGAGGGCAAGTCACCAATTAAGCTCAGAATTGTCAGTTGGAGGCCATTTGGAAAAAGAGATGGAGGGAGGCTACAGGGGAGAAAGTGCTAGGAGTGTTTAATCTTAACCCAAACCAGATGTTTGCAGCTTTTCCAGGACCCCATCAGAACCTTACAACCTTGCCCCTTAGCTGAACTATGTATATGATTTACAGGACCCCATCAGAACTTTACAACCTTGCCCCTTAGCTGAACTATGTATATGATTCACAACCCCGTCCCTTAGCTGAACTTTGTGCACAGTTTAAAGTAACCAATAAGATGTATAACGCTATGTCCAAGCTGGATGTAGCTCCCTCTCCCTATAAAAGGGGACGGCTTTTGTGCCCAGTGTGCTCAATTAGCTGAAGCTGCTGATCGCCCGCCGGCACCTGTGTGAGTATTAAACCTCTTGCTATTTGAAGCCAGTGGTCTGTTGTCGGTTCTTGGGGCCGGGGTCTCTAAGGGTCTTTCAATATGTACTAGAAAGTCACTGTCTCAAGAACCAAGTTCACTGCTCTGTAAGCAGAGTTCTCATCATTATATAACATCAATATAAATATAAAATAATAACTATCACCAGCTACCTGTCACCAGACCCCAGGACAGAGGAACCTGGAGTTATGGAAAGTGTGTATGACACATTAGAGCCCAGAGAACAGAGTTCCTTAGCACACCCACACCTATAGGCAACACAGAGCCAGGGTCACACCGCACTGGGAGCCAGGCCTGGGTTGACCTTGCAAGGTCAGTGTGGCCCTCATGTCACACCCTCCTGGTTCCTCACTGATGACTGTGCATTAGCTGGCCTGAACTAGTTTGACTCAGATTTGCATTGTCCGGCCAGTATTTGTGTTCATAGCATCATTCTAAGCTGTGGAATTCCTATGACTCATCTGCAGTCACCTGGGTCGCTCTGAGCTAGGTTTTCTCATGCCAGGCCTGGGGACATAATACAATACCAAAATATCAAGGAGCATGCAAATGTTACATGTGAACACAGATGATATGAAAATGCATCAGCTGAGCTAGTCCTTCCTTCTGGACCTCGGAAGTCACACTGGTCAGAGAGACTGGAGTCTACCAAGACTGGCGTAGTTGGTAGAATGTTTGTGTTTCCTGTGCAGGAGGCCTTGGGTCTGATCTCTAGCAGGGCTTAAATCAAATGTGGTGTCTCATCCTGGCAAAGGAAGTCAGAAGGCAGAGCAAGAAGATCAGGAATTCAAAGACATCCTCAGCTACATGTGGGGCTTGAAGGCACAACACTATGATTCAAAACAAAAGTGGCTTGACAGGCTGGAAGCCAGTACCTGTAGCCCCAGATGCTTGGGAAGCCAGGATACAAGGATCTCAAGTACAAAGCAACATAGCCTAACCCCAAGCAAAAACGTATATCATTGTTGCTGTCCATCTTATGTTGAGACTGTTGTTTTGTTTTGTAAAAGAATCTCATTATGTAGCCCTGGCTAGCCTGAATTTCTCTATGTAGACCAGGTTGCCCTCATATAGAGTTCCATCTGCCTCTGCCTCCCACGTGCTGCAATTAAAGGCATATACTCTACACTCAGCCACATTAAATGTTTATGGAAACTTAAGTAATAAATGTGTTTTATTTTTATTTCTTTTTTTTAAAGATTTATTTATTTATTATATATACAGTATACAGAACAGGGTACCAGATGTCATCATAGATGGTTGTGAGCCACCATGTGGGTTCTGGGAACCAAACCAGACTGTGTGGTATGGGACACTGGTTAGTTTTTTGTCAGCCTGACATAAACTAGAGACACCTGGGAAGAGTAAACTTTAATTGATAAATGTTTCCATTAGGTTGGTCTGTAGGGAAATCTATAGAGGTATTTTTTGGATTAATGACTGATATGGGAGAACCCAGCCCACTGTGGGTGTTGTCCTGGGCTGTATAAGAAAGCAGGCTGAGCAAGCCATGGGTAGCAAGCCCTAAGCAACAACACTCCTCCACGGTCTGTGCTGCATTCCTGTCCTGACTTCCTTTATTGATGGACTGGGATCAGGATATGGAAACCAAATAAACCCTTTCTCCCCAAGTTGCTTTGGGTCAGCGTGTTTAATCATAGCAATGGAAGGCCAGTTAGGACATGGAGAGCCCAGGCTCTGCCCCAAAGATCTGAATCCTAAATGTCACACCACCATTCATTTACAGGCTAAGCCATCCCAAACCTCAGCTTGGGTATCTGCAAGGCTCAAGTGGAGGATGGCCACCAGAGGTATGAAGTACAAGAGACAGTATGAAGTCGGGCGCCCCCCCATCCCTGTGGATGCCTACCCTGGGCTTTAGGCTCACAGCATGGCTGTTCCATTGAGCCTTGGAGAAGCCTATGGTGGTTTTTTACCAATTCCATCCCCACATCTGGTGTGCATAAAGCATGTTAGCCAATATGGTGATTTTCTGGGAGGTCATTCTGCTGGAACCCTCCCCAATCCCTAGCCCGTTTGTCTTTCTCCCTAAGACAAATGCTGGGCAGTACCTGAGCTCTCTCCTCCTTAACAGGAACCATTGATTTCTGCCACAGGTACCTGACACTCAACTTTCCGGATGCCCGGTCCTGATGTAAGTTGGGGAGCTATGTACATTTGCAGTGCAGTGTCTTTGGGAACCTTTACATCTGCAGTCCAGCTGTGGTCACTAAAGTGAAGGTCATTGGTGGCCTGGCTGGGAAAAGTTGTAGAGGGAGGTACCACCCCCACTACCCCCCCACCCCCTGCTGTACTAGATTTCAGAACCTTCAAGGACTCAACCCTTTGTTCCTACGGCCTTAACACAGTCAGGTCAGCCCTGTCTATTGCTTTTGGTCCCATGTGTGGCCACTTAATGCTGTCTCTGGTTCCCGAGAAGCCAAGGCTGGCTTTTCTTGGCTCTTGTTTCTGAACCATGGGGTGAAGCTGCCTAGGGTGACTCTGCCCTTCATCAGGAGTGGCATAGGCACACATGTGCTTGTCTCAGCCTCTGGGGCCCTTCTGTACTTGTATTTGTCTCCCAAAGCCAGGGCCTGTGGAGACTCAGCAATTATCTCTAGGTGATGCTTAGAGGCGGGACTGTACCTCTGGGATCAGGCACAGCTGTCTCCAACACTGGTCACATTGCCTGAGCTGGATGGGATATCTGAAGGGTGGGGACAGCCTCTGGGCCTGAGTTAACTTGTTAGAGAGCCATTTGGAGCTGTATCAGTCACACCCTGAAATACAGCTTTACTCTGGATGGCTTCCTTCCTTCTTTCCTCCTTTTCTTCTTTTTTTTTAAACTTTATTTATTTATTTATTTATTTGCCTTGGTGTTTGCCTAGAACTGGAACTACAGACAGTTGTTAGCTGCCATGTGGGTGCTGGGAATCGAACCCGGGTCCTCTGGAAGAGCAGACGGTGCTCTTAACCGCTGAGCCATCTCTCCAGCCCCTTCTTTTCATTTTTTTGAGACAGGGTTTCTCTGTGTAGTCCTGGCTGTTCTGGAACTCTCTATAGACCAGGCTGGCCTCGAACTCAGAGATCTTCCTGCCTCTACCTTCCATGTGCTAGAATTAAAGTCATGTACCACCACTATCCATCTCCCTTCCTTTACTTAGACATGTTTAAGAAGTTAAGAGTGGAATGCACACAGCGCTCCCCCATTTCCCCAGGTGCCTCTGTCTGAATGGCCCCCATTTCCTACTAGGCTGGTTCCAGGCTCCATCTCTGTCTTAGTTTCTGTCCCATCAATGTGAAGAGACATCCCAAACAAGATGAATTACAGACGAGTTTATTAGGGCTTATAATTCCGGAGGGTTAGAGTCTGTGATCACCACGTTGGTGAGTATGGCAGCAGGCAGGTATGCCAGCTCTACCACTTTATCTGCAAGCAGATGATAGACAGGCAGACAGGCAGATAGCTAAATATAGATGATAGATAGATAGATAGATAGATAGATAGATAGATAGATAGATAGATAGATATAGATATATAGGTAAATAAATATAGATGATAGATAATAGTGTGAAGGCACAGATTTACTTCTACAAAACTTTATCTCAGGAAAAGACCATTTTTCTAGAACATCTAGTGCCTGACGGCAGGGCCCAAGTCTAAGAATCTATGACAAATCTTAGGAATGCTCCTGACAGCCAATAGATTCATAACTTCGTTTCATGTAGAAAGTTTAACCAATAGTTTCCAAGAATTACCATACCTCACATCCCTTTGCCTATTCCTGAAATGCCAAGATGTGTAACACCCCACTTACATATTATTTTCTTTTTTTAAATTATTTATTTATTATGTATACAGCATACAGAAGAGGGTACCAGATGTCATTATAGATGGTTATGAGCTACCATGTGGTTGCTGGGAATTGAACTCAGGACCTCTGGAAGAACAGTCAGTGCTCTTAACCTCTGAGCCATGTCTCCAGCCCCACATATTATTTTCTTTAAAAACCCTTTACCCCTGAGCTCAAGGCTGAATTCTTTCCACTGTGTCAGAACACAGGATTTCAGCCAGAGTTCGAACCTGTCCAGCTCCCTGGTGGTCTTTGGGGGTCTCTCAATATGGGTACTACAGTAGATAGGAGGAGAGAGAGAGAGAGAGAGAGAGAGAGAAATAGATAGAGAGAGAGAGAGGAGATAGACAGTCACTGGGAATGGCATGGGATTTTAAAACCTCAAAGCCTATCCCCAGTGACACACATATTTCAACAAGGACATACCTCCTAATCTTTCTCAAAGAGTTTCCCCCAATTGGGGACCAAATATATGATGCTATGGGGGCCATCCTCACTCATAGTACCCATCCAGCTGTGCTGTGGGTCAGGCAGATGTTGTTCCTATCTGAGGGAGGTCACAAATCACAGTGATTCTCACATTGCTGACTCTCTGGAGGGCTTAGTCCCCACTGAGTGTCCATGTCCTACACCTCATTGCAGTGTGTATGTGTGCATGTGTGTGTGTGCATGTGCATGTGCGTGTGCGTGCGCGTGCGCGTGCGCGTGCGCGTGCGTGTGCGTGTGTGTGTGTGTGTGTGTGTGTGTTTCTCTCACTCTGCTGCACACCACAGTCTGTACCTAAGGTTTTGCCACAGGCTCAGAGCTTCGCTGCTCATGGCTCTGAATCACACAGGGCTGACCTGAATCATGGGCCTGAGCATGTCTCCTTTGACTTCCTTTCTCTAAGTCTAAGCCACACCTTCCAGGCATAACCTCTGCCCACAGTTCCACAGGAAAGTTATTTACATGGGGGTGCATATACATGGGGGTGCATGCGGGATACCACACACCAGACTTAAATTGTGCAATTTGTTCCAACTTCATTTTTAGAATTTACTATTATTTTACATTTTATTTGTGTGTTGGGGGATGCACATGGATCACAGCATGAGTATGAAGGCCAAAAGACTTCTGGGAGTTGGCTCTTTTTCTACCATGTAGGTCCTGGGGATTGCATTCAGGTATCAGGCTTGAGGTAAGTGCCTTTACCCAGTGAGCGATCAGCCTGAATTCTGTTCTCTTGACAGTTATGTTTGATCCTAATTTATGGTTAGAGTTCTGCTTTTTGTTTTTTCCCTACAATCTCATAGAATGCCTTCCTGGGGAACATAAGTGGCAATGTGTTACCCACGCCCTGGTAGTACATTCCTCTTTGGGGTCAAGTGGAATCTGTCACCATCTGGAAAAGGCCACAGGAAGTCTTTGTGGGATGCTACCCAAGAACTGAAACTTGGCTTAGCCACAAACCTAGCTTAACCAGTCCCGGCAGCCTCGCCCTGGAAGCCCCCTGGATACAGATGCACTTCCTAGAACCAATGTGATGGCTGGCCTAGTTTTCTTCTCTATTGCTGTATAAAAATCACGACCAAAAGAAACCTAGGCAAGGAAGGGTTTATTTCAGCTTAGGGTTAGGGTTAGGGTTAGGGTTAGGCCAGTGTCCACCCTGAAGGGAAGTGAGACAGGAACTGACGCAGAAGCCATGAAAAATGTTGCTTGCTGGCTAGATCCTTGTGATGCACTCAGCTGGGGCTTGGTTTCCTTATTCTTCTTCAAGTCTTAGTCATCATCACCATTATTATTTTATGTGTATGGTCTTCTGCCTACACGAATGTCTGGGTGTCACATGTGTGCAGTGTCTGTAGAGGCCAAAAAAGGGTACGGGGTTCCCTGGAACTGAAGTTGCAGATGGTTGTGAGCCACCATGTGGGTGCTGGGAATCTAGCCTGGTCCTCTGGAAGGGCAGCCAGTGCTCTTAACCATTGAGCCACAGCCCTCAATCAGCTTTTGCATACAACCCAGGACTGCCAGCCCATGGCTGGCACCACTCACAATGGGCTGGGTCCCCCCACAATTATTAGTCAAAAAAATGCCCCCACACACTTGCCTACACATTTTCTCAATTGAAATCTCCTCTACCCAGATGACTCTAGCTAGTGACAAGTTGACTAAAATCTACCTAGCACAGGGCCCCAGAGCTCACTGCTCAATGAGCTTCTACTGTGTTCCAGCTGCTTGTCCTTGGGTGGATTGATGAGGAACTGACCCATCAGTACCCTGTAAAGCTAGGGGGAACCATGTCACTGCTGGCTCTGCAGGGGAACTTCCCAGCATGTTCTGCTGGCAGCTAGGAAGGTCATTTTTAAAAATATATTTCCTGTTTATTGTGTCTAATACATGCATAGAATGTGAATGTATTTCAATTTTATTCACCCTTTTAACTCTTTCTGGGCCCTTCCCCACAGCCTTTCCTAATTTCAAGTCCTCTTAGGGAGGTCATACTATATGGTAGGCAGCCATCTGCTCCCTCCAGCTCTCCCAGGCCTCAGCATCCAGTCACCTCTCATAATCCCTCTGCCATCTGCCAATTTCTGAGGCTTCTACCTCAGGGCCATGGAGTTGAGTTTTTGAACCCCCTACTGTGGGGGCTCCAGGCAATCTTACCTAGCCTGGGCTAGGAGAAGCCCAAGAAACAGACATTTCTCCTGCAAAGCCTACAGAGATGACTCATTTGGGGCCTGGCCATCCCCTTTTTTTTCCAAGGTCTGTTCCAGTCAGTGAGGTAGGGTAGGGCACAGAGACTGTTCAGCGACAAGCCAAAAGGAAAAGACCATCAAAGTTCCTGAATATCAATCAGAGCCCACCAGGCTGGCCTTTGAGGTCATGGAGACAATGGTCCATGGCCAGGAGCCATTATATCTGGGCTCAAGACGAGGGGATGGGGGAAGGGAGCCAGGGAGGTCTCTGAGGCTTCTGGGTCTGTCAAACATAGTCTGGTCATCTGGGTAACCATGAAGAGGCATCCTGGTAGGGGGGTACCTCACTTTCCTCAACCACAAGACACAGCTATCTGTACTGTCTCCTCAGAAGAGTAGGTTCTATGGGCCTTCATTTCTAGTACCTGTTTGCCTGGTATGCGTGTACATGTATCTGAGTGGTGTATGAAGGCATGTGAGGGGGGTGTGCCTGTGCATTTGGAGGCCACAGGGTGACATCAGATGTCTTTATTGCTGTCCACCTATCATTTTAAGCCCTTATTTACTTACTTGTGTGTGGAGTGGCATACATGTGCCTCAGTGCACATATAGCAGTCTGTAAGAGGACAATTTGCAGATATCTGTCCTTCCTTATACCATGTGGATCCCAGGGATCGAACTTCTCAGGTTTTGTGGAAGAAGCCTTACTAACTGAGCAATTTTCCTGGTCCTCTATTTAAATTTATTTATTTGCATATGGGTGTTTTGCTTGCATGTGTATATGTGTCTACCTGGTGCCCTTGGAGGCCAGAAGGTGTCAGAGCCCCTTGACCTGGACCTGGAGACAGTCGTGAGCCTCCATATGGATGCTGGACTCAAATCCAGGTTCCCTCCGAGAAAAGTAGATGTTTTTAGCCATTGAGCCATCTCTCCAGTCCCCCACCTTATTTTTTTGAAGGTCTCTCTCTTTGAACCTAGAGATCACTAATGTCTAGACTGGTGAGCAACTGGATCTATCTCTATGTCCTCCGAGCTGGGGTAGCAGACCACACCCCTCTCCTCCCCTGTTCTTGTCTCCTCTGGGCTGGGTAATGAAGTCAGGTTGCTATGTATCCCAGTTACCTGTTCCTTCCTAGTAGAACTTTATGTCTGCACAGGGGGATGCAGGCAGCGTTTCCTTCCTCAGAAGCTCGAAGTGGCCATTAAGAGACAAGGTAAAGGCAGACATCCCATACAGACATTTCCCTGCCTTCTTCCCGCCCTGACTTGCAAACTCCATGGCTGAAACTAGGGAAGCCATTTTGAAACATGTGGATGAAAGTCACACCATGGCAACAGCCTGGTCCCTGAGGCCATTGTGATGTTTGATATGAAACTGAATCCCAAGCATATCTGTATCTCGATGGCTGCCTCGTGCTATTACAGCCACTGAACACAACTTTTTTTTTTTTTAAACTTTATTTATTTATTTGCCCTTGTCCCTACCTGGAACTGGAACTACAGACAGTTGTTAGCTGCCATGTGGGTGCTGGGAATCGAACCTGGGTCCTCTGGAAGAGCAGGCGGCGCTCTTAACCACTGAGCCATCTCTCCAGCCCCCCAACTTTTTTTTTTTTTTTTTTAAGACAGAGCATTTAGTCCATGCCCTCAAATGGCCCATGTGAGGATGATCCTGAGCTTCTGATCCTCCTGGGTGCTGGGATCATGGTATTTCAGGTGTGTACCAGTTTATGCTGTGCTGGGGATCAAATCCAGGGCCTTGAACATGCTAGGCATGCGTTTATTGAGCAACCACACCTTTCTCCCCAACACAAAGCTTAACCAATAAGTGCTTGACTAGGGGTAGTGATGGACCTCAGTGGGTGGAGGGTTTATATTAACAGTCACTGACTGTCCTGTCTGTCTTCAAAGGCAGGACATCTTCAAGACCTCTCATCTGACTCTGGGATGGCTCCTTGCTGGACTGTCTACCGCTCCTGTGTCCAATCCTTCTTTTTTTTAAAAAAAAAAAAACAAAAACTTTTTTTATTTGCCTTGGTGTTTGCCTGGAGCTGGAACTACAGACAGTTGTGAGCTGCCATGTGGGTGCTGGGAATCGAACCCGGGTCCTCTGGAAGAACTCGGTGCTCTTAACCGCTGAGCCATCTCTCCAGCCCCCCTTCTTTCTTTCTGTAGCCACTTCCTCTTCATTTGACCTCTGGCTTGTACTGGTGGGTCCCAGCTCTGGGAAGTCCCAGTCTATCATCCATGAAAGCCAGCTCTACCCTGCTAGCTCACAAGCACCTCTGCAACTGCATGTACCCTCCTCTGAGCCCCTGATACGGGCAGACACATCTGTAAGCCAGAACCCTCCATTTCTTGCCCTGGCTCTTCCACTTGCTCCATGCCGACCACTCACGCCTAGCTAGCCTTTAACTTTTCAGTACTGGGCACTTTTCAGCAATCCCCTTCACCATCACAGTGCCCTGCCTCCCAGCCCCATTCCCAGGCCTTCACAATGGCCACTGGGAGTGAGATGTGGCTTGGAGGTTGGGGAGGAAGCAGCATTGGAGATGGCACCGAGGGCCCATTTGGAGGGGAATGTCTCTAACAGGAACATCCCAGTTTGGTGGGACTGGCTGGGTAGTGACAGTCTGGCATTCTTGATGTCCATGAATAAGGACTTCCATTTCCTCAGCTAAGTCTGCTGAGGTGCAGGAGATGCATGCTAGCTTCCAGTGGCATTTCTGAGGCTGCTAGAGGCAGGAAGATCTGGAGTCCTGTTGGGTGCAAGGTCCCTCAGTTGAGGTTTGTGTTCAGTGGCTAGGGATGTAGCTTGGTTAGATGTGACTCACCTGGGGGAAGGAAGTCATATTGGGGACAGGGACAAAAAAAGCCACAGAGCCCTTTTAAAGGGGTGGGGGTGGTAGAAAGCCAGAGAGAGAGAGAGAGCTGAACTCCCAGAAGGCGTGGGTTCAATTCCTAGTACCCACCTAGTGAGGGTTGGATCCAACACTCTCTTCTGTCTTCTATAAGCACTGCATGAGCACGGTGCACAGACATACATGCAGGCAAAAAAAAAAAACCAACCGACCACTCACGCCTAGCTAGCCTTTAACTTTTCAGTACTGGGCACTTTTCAGCAATCCCCTTCACCACCACAGTGCCCTGCCTCCCAGCCCCATTCCCATTCTCAGATCCAACTAGGCCAGACCCACCCTTTCTGGGCAGTGCCCCTACATCATCCCAACTGCCCCGGTAGGATCAGCGCAGGGGACCAGAGAAGGACTGTTTGGATGTCTTCTGCTGGGCCTGTATGCGGCAGGCATTACAGACTCTGAGTTCCTGCCGTGAGCGAAACAAAGAACCGAGCAAAACACAAACGACATCTAAATGGGACAAATTAGGACAAGGGTGGATGTCAGGGGGCACACAGCCTCTGTGTCTCTACCACTGGACAAACGCAGGCCTCAGCATCATGTCTTCCCTCCCTGAAGGCTGTCAGCTCCACTCCCCTGAGCCACTTGTCTGGAGTAGGGGTGAGAGACAGGAAAGGATGTTAGCAAAGGTGAATGAGTGACCACGCCAGAGGACAGAATGAGACAGTGACCAAAGCTCTGAAGGACTGCAGGAGACTTTCTTTTTTTTTTTTTTTTTAAACTTTATTTATTATTTATTTATTTATTTGCCTTGGTGTGTTCCTGGAACTGGAACTACAGACAGTTGTTAGCTGCCATGTGGGTGCTGGGAATCGAACCCGGGTCCTCTGGAAGAGCAGACGGTGCTCTTAACCGCTGAGCCATCTCTCCAGCCCCTGCAGGAGACTTTCTAACAGACGTGGTGGGAAGAAGCAGAGTCCTGGTGGTGACTTTAAGGATTTATTCTTATTGGTGGGTGCGTGCGTGCGTGCGTGCGTGCGTGCGTGCGTGCGTGCGTGCGTGCGTGCGTGCGTGTGTGTGTGTGTGTGTGTGTGTGTGTATGTGTGTGACATGAATGAAGGTGTTTGAGGCGGCCAGAAGGGTGCATTACATGCTTTGGAGCTGGAGATGCAGG